>SRPT01000740.1:0-15368 GCA_018360205.1 Claviceps digitariae
TGTTCTTTTTGGTCTTCTTCTTCTCCTTTGAAAAGGGGAGAGGTGGTGGGGGAAGGGGAGGGAGGATGAGAGGGTAAAAGTGCTTTCAGAATAGAAATGGCGCTTTTTGTTCGGCTTTTTTCATGAATGGATTTTGATGTTATTCGTAGATGGGAGAATACTACGTACGCATGGCTGCAAGGTCTATGGTGGTGGTGCACTCTTGTGAAGGGGCATTGAGGATAAAGTATGCGCAACATGAAACCCGGAGAGCTCGGGAGAGGTAGCAGCCAAGGCCTATGTATTTGGGAACGCTTCATTTCTTGTTGTATTTTTGGATTTGGTATCTACTGCGTGCTACTACAGCACCTCTAATTTTCTCAAAATTGCAGGCACAGCCATGGCCGACGAGTCGCCCAGTTCTGTGACCACGACCGAGATGAACTTGTCTCGTGTGGTGTCGAAAAGGAGTCGAAAGCCTTCGTCTGTGCTTCGCTCGGGGTCAATCTCGTTGTACGTCAGCGAATCGATCGACACGCGCTCTGTGAAATTAATGGTCTCGCTGAGGGCCACGACCAGGACGCCCATATCGGTGGCGACGGCGGCAATGTCGCATGTTCCAGCGCGGGCGTACATGGAGCCGTTGCTGAACATGGCCTCGGCGGCGGCCAGGAAAATCGTCGCCTCTTGGAGATTTGTTCGCAGCGCGCCCAGGTCGGAGACGTAGGTCACGGGGATGCCGGCGGCAGTTAGCCTCTTGGCGTGGTCGATGCCAACGCGCTCAAAGGGGTCATCGACCAGAATCACCTGGAACCGCTTGCCGTCTGCTTTGGCCTGCAGCAAGGCGCGCTCTGTCAGCTTGTGGTGGGCATATGTGAGAACGACTTCGTCGTTGCTGATCCGGTCCGCAGCCGTCTTGACAATGACAAAGTCGGCCAGTACAATGCGTTCGTGGATGAAGTTGTCGATGGATTGACAGAGCATCTTCTTTGCGGCGGCGTCTGGTAGATCAATGTCAATCTTGGAAATTTGCAGCTTCAACCACCGGATTGCGTTGCCCATGGAAAAGCACATTGGCCGACAGGCTGTGAGGTATTCGATCTGGGGGTTAAGGACGTGGGAGGTGAAATGGCGGGAGAATGTGTTGCCATGTGGTGTGGTGTAAGCATCGATGACCTATGTGAGTACAATCTTGTTAACTCGCTGCGGAAAGCTGACAAGAGAGAAAAGACATATAAAGTAGCAGCATTTGAACGAGAGAGAAGTGAGTCCCAAAGTTTTTTCTCTCTTTTTTTCTTCTTTTTTTTTAAAAAAATAAAATAAAATGAATAAATAATTGAATAAATGAATAAATAAAACCCAAAGAAAACACAACGTACCTTTTTAAACGCAAGCAGAGTAGCTTCCAGCCTTGTGGTGCTATCACTAATGGCAAACGTGCTCATCTGCTGTCCCAGCGCCAACACAACGGGATCCACGTCCTTGTCCGCCTGTGTCATGGGAATGCGTTTGGCCATGAGTAAATGGCTCAAGCACTCTGGAATCTTGGGCTTGACCACTGGCGACGGGCCACCACCACCGCCACCCTTTGACGAACTTCGTTGATGGCTCCCTTGACCACCTGGCACGGAGAGACCGCTTCCTTGCTTGGGATTGGTCTTGCTCTTCCCACCAGCTTTTGTCCCATCTGCTAATCCTGATGCTCCTGTTGATGTTCCAGCAGCAGCAGCAGGCTGAGCTACCTGTGCGACCTTTGCCTGTGCTCTTCTCGCAGCCTTTTCTTCTTGCTTTTTCTTCTTCAGCTCGGCATTTGACAGCTTCTTCTCTCCGCCAGCGGAACCATCGCCTCGAACGGGTTTCTCTTTTGATTGCGATGCTGTTTGACTTTTGGCTTCTGGGTTCTTCTTGGCTGCAGGAACGCCTGCTACAGCGGCGCGTCCTCCTTCGGTAGCCATCGAGGCGGGTTCGGCAATGAAGACGGAAGTGCGCACTTCGTAAGCTGCGGTTCGAATGGAGGAGGATCCGCGGTGGTGTTGATATAGTCGTCTTGTAGCCAGCCAAGCTCTATGGTTTCCGACTGAGGTGGCACGTCGTTATTAAAAAAAAATTCGATGGCGAGGCGTTGAATGGTTGAATGCTAAAGTGAGCGGCCACGAGAGGGACAGCTGGGACAAAAAGTTTGAGTCACTTCAACGTTGGCTGGCGGCTCCAGTCTCCAGAGGAGGGGTGAGTTGAGTGGCTGAGCCTGGGCTGGGCTGGGCAGGGCTGGCAAGGATTGGCTTGGCTTGCGCTTGAAATTTAAAGCTGGGGGGGGATCCTCGTGGCTTCATCAGCACCAGAATCATCACGTTGCAGGATGGAATAGAGTTTTGTTTTCGCTTGCCGTAGAGTCAGAGCTGGATAGGTGGTACATTTTGAAGTCTCCGGACCTGATCTAGCTAATAGAGACATCTTGAACTCAGAATGGCTCAAGACGAGCACATTTCTATATCGACACGTGTCACGACTGAAATACGGTAAATGATTCCCAAACTTATTTCATTCTCGCGAGCCTTCGTTACTCTGCCAGCATAGTACATTCCTTCCGACGAACACTTCTCTCGATGGTCCTCACTTCCTTCAGATTCACGGTGCGCGTTCATTCAGCGTGCTAACCTCGAGTCCTTCTTCACGCCAGCCCACACGGGACCAAACCGCAATGAAAGAAAAAAAAGGTGAAAAAAGTAAGGTTCCAAAAATTCCCTGCCCAAGAAAATTGAACAGGAGCGGTTTGAATTTAGTTTTCAACTAGCAAAATTCCTCTCTCAGCTTATCGCTTCACGGAGAAGGAAGACGCCCGTGCACTTGGATGGGGAGGAAAGGAAGGAAAAGAAGACTGAAAGGGATGGGCGCATCGAAAGATTTTATAGCTAAAATTTTCCCCGGCGTGACGTGTCCTTAGGTAAGCATAGGTGCGACCTAGGCTCACAAGGCTCGCATGCGAGGCAGGAGACGGCGGTCTCTGATTGGGTGGTGCAATTGGAAGGCTTGAGCTTTTGCGGCTGGCGCCTGCCGCACTGGTGCCTGGAGGCGTGCTGTGTCGCAGTGTAAACAGCTGTGTCGCAGTGTGAACAGCTGTGAGCTGTCTGTTTGCATGAATGTGCTCACTCTACATTCAGGGAAGGTGCTTTGAGCTTGCCTCGACTGACGAACGATGCATCACTTTGGAGATGGTCAAGAGACTGGAGGCATGGGATCTCTACATGGCACTGCGGATAGTTGGGCAAAATATCCAGCCCGATTGCTGTGCCATTCGAGCCCATGTACCAGCAGTCTAGAGTCGTCCAGAACCAAGGCTCGATAAGCGCGCCCAAATTTTCCGCAGCCGCAGCCGCATCCGCATCCGCGCTGGCGATGGCGATGGCAAACCATCGCTGCCATAATACGTACTTTGTGCTTGGGTTGCATCAGATATGGCCGCGAGACGACCTATGGAAGTGTTGAGAATATAGATTATGGCTGTAATTAAAGTCTTTTCCCTCTCCAAAAATGCTCTCCGTCTTGCTTTGAGCGGAAACCATGGTCCCCGTCCCCCCTTTACCATAAAGTCGGCCACGGCCACCATGTCCAACCCACATCAAAATTCCGTCCTTTCTCTTTCTCCCTCTCCACCGCGCGGGCGAGCGCTTTCTGCATGATGAAGTTCACCCGTGCTTATTCTACCAGCTTCGGCAGCACGATCCCCACCGCCAAGCTCAAGTATGTCCCGACGTCAGGCACGTACCCAAAGGGCTTTTTGGCATCCGGCGTCTTCTGCGGCGTCAAGCCCGGCAACACCAGCAAGCCCGACATCGCGCTCGTGACCTCGGATCGTGATTGCTCTGCGGCCGCCGTCTTTACCAAGAACAAGTTCCAGGCTGCTCCTGTGACGTTTAGTCGGAAGCTCCTTCAGAGCACAGCCAACGCTGGGCTTCGGAGCGTCATTGTCAATTCTGGCAATGCGAATGCCGTCACCGGCGTCGGAGGTCTTCAAGATGCCGCCAAGATGGCTGAGACGACGGACAGCAGGGTCGGAAAGGAGAGCTCGACGATTGTCATGAGCACCGGGGTCATTGGACAGAGGTGAGTAGAATTTGCTACCTGGCCCCCGACTGTCTTTTCATTCTATGAGTGAGAGAGAGGGAGAGAGAGAGAGAAGGACAAAAAAAAAGAAGGTCTAACGCAACATGGCAGGCTACCAATTCAAAAGATTGTGGATCACATCCCCAATGCTATTCAAAAAGCTGGTGACAAGCACAAGGACTGGTTGAATTGCGCGAAAGCCATCTGCACTACGGACACGTTTCCCAAGTTAATGTCCAAGTCGTTCCATCTTCCTTCTTCGCCTGGCATGGAGTATCGCATCGCGGGCATGACCAAGGGTGCCGGTATGCTGGCGCCCAATATGGCCACATTACTGACCATCTTGGCCACGGATGCTCCCATTGCGCCAGGCATCATGACAAATGTTCTACGATACGCCGTGGATCGGTCTTTCAACTCCATCACTGTCGATGGCGACACCTCTACCAATGACACGGTCGCCCTCTTGGCCAACGGCGCGGCCGGCGGCAACGAGATCGCATCCGAGCAGTCACCCGACTACGAGGCCTTTCGGACTGTCTTGACCGATTTTGCAACCGACCTGGCCAAGTACATTGTTCGTGACGGCGAGGGTGCCACCAAGTTTGTCACCATCCGCGTCGTCGACAGTGCTTCCGAGGAATCTGCCCGCCAGATTGCCCGTTCCATTGCTCTGTCGCCGCTAGTCAAGACTGCCTTGTACGGAAAGGATGCAAACTGGGGGCGGATCCTGTGCGCTGCCGGCTATGCGCTCATTTCAAAACCTGGCCAGCCCGTGAATGACGTTCCCGAGCTTGTTCCCGAAAAGACCAACGTTTCCTTTATCCCCACTGATGGGTCCAAAGAACTCAAGTTGCTCGTCAATGGCGAGCCTGAGCAAGTCGATGAGCAGCGAGCCAGTGAAATTTTAGAGATGGAAGACTTGGAAATCTTGGTGAAGCTCGGGACGGGTGATAAGAGCGCAGTGCACTGGACGTGCGACTTTAGCCACGATTATGTCACCATTAATGGCGATTACCGTACGTAAATCGAGAAGCCCGTCGTTCATATGCCATATTTTGGAGAGATGAAATTCTAGATTGTATTTGTATTCTGCATTATTTTCATGTGGCATATCGCGGGGTATCGGTGCAGAAAACCAAGTTTTTTTAAGTGTTTTTTTTTTCCTTTTGCACCCATAATTTTATATTTACACGAGGCGGTCCCCCCATCCATCCCTACGCACTCAGCGTTCCCTTTGTGCTGGGAACCTCACCCTCCTTGCCCTTGACTCGCGCAGTAGCCATCTTGACCGCCACAGCCAGAGCCTTGAACGCGCTCTCGGCCCTGTGGTGATCGTTTTCACCCCGCAGACAATCAACATGTAGCGTAACGCGCGCACCCTGTGCGAAACTCTGCAGACAGTGCGGCACCATCTCTGCGCTCAACTTGCCAAGCATTTCCCGCTTCAACCCCAAATCCACCACACTGTACGGACGATTCGACAGATCAATGACGGCGCGGGATAGTGCCTCATCGAGGGGCGCGTAGGCGTAGCCGAATCGCGCAACACCGGCGAGGCTCCCGAGAGCCTTGTTGAAGGCATACCCGAGGGCGATGCAGCAATCCTCGGCGGTGTGATGGTCGTCGACTAAAATAACACGAGAGATGAATTGTCAGAATTCTGGCTCGACAAAGCTTCAATTTAGAGGCATGGGTGTTTTAATCGTTTCAATAAAAAAAAGGGAGAATTGGGGGGGAAACCCGTACTGTGAAGATCGCCCTCGCAGTGAATGGCAAAACTCCAGCCAGCATGTTTGGCTAAGGCATGGAGCATGTGGTCGAGGAAGCCAATCCCAGTATTGACAGAAATGAGCTGTGATTTGCTGGCTTGCGAGGCATGACTGGTTGAGGCGGCTTCGAGAAGGCGGGCATCGGTGTCGGGTGGGAAGTCGCCGCCGTCGAGGTTGATGGCAAGCTGGATTTTGGTTTCGTTGGTGTCGCGGGCCAGGGCGGCGGAGCGGACGGGCAACGAGGTTGAGGACATGGTTTGGAAAAAAGAAGAAAAGAAAAACGAGAAAAGAAAAAGAAGAAGGGACAGTGGTTTGTCTGGCTTCTGTGAGTGACTGGAGGTTTTTTTTTCAATGGCCAAGAGCAAAGATGCTGCTCCTGTATCGGCGCACGCCACTCATGTCACCTTTTTTTCCCCAACATGGATGCTGATTGACAATGGGATTTGCTATTGGCGTCTCCAGTGTGCACTTCAGACCTGCCCCGCTATGTTGCACCCCGCCGCTTGCCTCCCCTACTAATTAATGACAGTCAACGTTGAACGCGCGACATCATTCGAATGCATGGGGTCCGTCGCGCCAGTTTCTCTACACCGGCAGTGCTGGTCATCAGACTCCAGACGTTAGACATCAGACTATCTCTCGACTTGTATCAGCAAATCCAATAGTCTTTGTCCTTTGATCGACGCCATCTTCCTAGCTGCCTGCCTACCGACGCGTCTCCTCGATAGATGCCGTCACATGATGGAAAAGTTTCTGAGGGACTGGCGGCAGGATGCTTTGAACAAGGCCCAGTATGAGTCGGCCATCTTTATTGGCGACAAGCTCCTGGCATTGACACGTTTGTTCCCTCCGCTGTCTTTTTTTTCTTTTCTTTTCTTTTACTTCTTCTTTTTCTTTCCCTATCCGCCCTTGCCCTTGCTAATGGCATGTGCTCTCGCATTCTACAGACGACGACCAAGACGCCTTCTGGCTAGCCCAGGTTCACTTTGCTACTGGCAACTACACTCGTGCGCAGGCCTTTCTCTCGAAACAAGACCTCGTCTCCCGGAATCCCTCGTGTCGATATCTCGCGGGTCATTGTCTTATCAAGCAATCTCGCTACGACGAAGCACTCGCTGTTCTCGGGGAGCGAAACCCAACCCATCTCATTTCCAACGGCGACGCCAACAAGCGCAAGTCGCAGACGCGTCACAACAACCGACGGCGCGATGGCGACGAGCTGGATGAGGAAGAAGCTGCCAATCGGCGCTTCGAGGCGGCCATGTGTTTTCTGAGAGGCATCTGTTACGCCAAGCAAAATGCTTTCGACCGAGCCAAGGAGTGCTATAAGGATGCGGTACGAATCGACGTCAGGTGTTTTGAGGCCTTCCAACAGCTCATGAAGAACTCATTGTTGTCGCCCGATGAGGAGTGGCGGTTTCTCGAAAGCCTTGATTTCGATTCAATCACAGTATCTGGCGACGCGTCTTCATCTCAAGAGGCTGCAGATTTCACCAAGATGCTCTACACGACACGCCTCTCCAAGTATCGGAATCCTGCCGCCTTCGAAACCGCCTACGACTCTCTCTCAACGCATTATCATCTTTCGGCGAACCCCGATCTTCAGCTGGCACGGGCCGATCTTCTGTATACTCAATGCCGCTATCAGGACGCGCTGGGCATTACCAACGCCGTTCTGAAAGAGGACAAGTACAACTTCTCGGTGTATCCGGTGCATCTGGCATGTCTGTACGAGCTCAAGATGAAGAATGTCTTGTTCCTGGTGGCTCACGACCTGGCGGACACGCACCCGGAGGAACCATGCACGTGGCTCGCGGTGGGCATTTATTATTTTGCTATTGACAAGATTGCAGAAGCTCGTCGGTACTTTAGCAAAGCCAGTATGATGGACGCACACTTTGGGCCCGCCTGGATAGGTTTCGCCCACACTTTTGCCGCCGAGGGCGAGCACGACCAGGCCATTTCTGCCTACTCGACAGCAGCACGGCTCTTCATGGGCACACACCTGCCGCAAATCTTTCTCGGCATGCAGAACCATGCTCTCAACAACATGGCGCTGGCGGAAGAGTTCCTCAAGACAGCCTACGGCTTGTGCAAGACAGATCCACTGCTGTTGAACGAAATGGGCATTGTCAAGTACCACCAAGACCGGCCCAAGGAAGCGGTGCAATACTTCACAGCGGCTCTCGACATAGCCGAGGAGATTAACAGCGAGCCATCGGCATGGCTCTCTGCCAAAACCAACCTCGCCCATGCGTACCGACGACTCCGACACTTTAACAAGGCGCTGGACCTGTTCGACGAGGTGCTGAGGCTAGGCGGTAAGGACGCCGCCGTTCTCAGCGCCAAGGGCCTCATTCTGATGGAGCAGAACCGACCAGAAGACGCAGTGGCCGTGCTGCACCAAGCACTGGCCATTCATCCCCAGGATAGCATCTCCACTGAGCTGCTCAACAAGGCTCTGGAGGAAACCGTCTTGGATGACGGTGCGGCAGAGGAGGATGCGGCCGATCTTGCCGAGTTTGAGCATCATCTTGATCACAAAAAGGCAGAAGCAACACTCAAGATCAACGGCCACCGCATCGGCCGGAGCATGATGATGGACAAGGGCAAGGGAAGAGTCACCAGAAGACGGACCCTTCTAGACGATGGAGACGAGGCGGAGAATGTGATGGAAATGACGTATGATGATGAAGACGAGGACGTTTGAGTAATGTATATATAGAGATGTCTTTTTTTCTTTCTTTTTGTGTGTGTGTGTGTGTGTGTGTGCGTGCGGGTGTGTGGTTTTGCGGGAACCGCCCAAGGAAAACTTGACTTTTGCGAAATCATACATATGTACAATTCGTGTACTCAAGCGGTCGGCGGTCTGCCGGCGGCGATTGGCGATTGGCGTTTTTTTTGGCGGGCGTTTTTATCATGTGTTGGGGATATCGGTAGAGCAAGCATTACTATTTCCGAGAGGCTATCTGTTGACGTGTTATGATTAGTTCTTCTTTCTTCTTCTTTCGTTTATGTGCTACTTTTTTTATGGACCTTTGTGCCCGCCATTCTCATTTTCTTTGTCACGGTGGACAGTGCGTCTGTAAGAGTGGAAGGGAGCCGTCGCTGTTGATGTAGTCGTAGGGTGCATGGCTTTATCTAGAAGAGTCATGGCGCAGCAGGAATGGCGGCTGGGGATGTTGCTAGATTAAGGGGCTCTTGTGCAGCTAATGAATTGATGAAATTTACTTGAACAAGATGCAAAGTCGCCAAGAAAAAGAAGAAAAATAAGAGAAAAATAAAAACGAAAAACGAAAAACAAAAACCACCCATAATAACGACATAATATACTATACCATGATGTATTAAAATGAGATGGGAAAAATAAAGTAGAATGCAGTACACCAGTAAAACCATAAAATAGCAGCAATGTCCCAATTACCACCCGCAGTTTATACATGTTGTGACTTGCACACTCTACGTATGTACATGCATGTTTCTGAGAAGCAATAAGAATATATAGGGTCTGGTTTTGCCTGAAGACTTTTTTTTTTATGAAACGATCCTTTGCACGTCGCACGCAGTGGGAGTAGATGAAGGAGTTGGGAAGACGGAAGGGAAACTACGAAGGGCAAAAGAAGAGGAAGGAGACTAGTTGATAAATTACTTTTTTTTAGGAGGAAGGAAATAAAACATTGTGCTATTTTAGATGTGAAATTAGAAAAAAAAGAAAAAAAAAAAAAAAAAAAAAAAAAAAAAACTCTATAGAACGTTCTATTAAATCTAAATATCTATTCCCCCCTCTTATACTCCAAAGACCAACATATCAATCACCGTGTATATCCAAACGCCAAACCCCCATCTCATACACCCATCTAATATACAAGTCATCTCTGACCAACACCCCCCCCTACGCTGCATCTACAAACGTCCCCAGCGGCCCGCACAGCTTCGTAAACATTTCCTCCGTCTCACCAGGCGCCGTGCTCAGGGTGGTGACGGCGCCGCCGGCCCCGATGCGCCACACCTCGCGCTGGTCATCCTCGGGGCATCGCTCATCGTCCCACCGGAACATGGTGCGGATGGTGACGCTCCAGTCTCCGTGGCCCTGCACGTCCAGGTATCCAATCACGCCGGCGTAGACGCTCCGCTCGTGGGGCTCAATCGTCTGCAGGATCTCGCAGCTGCGTTTCTTGGGCGCGCCCGTCATGCTCCCCGGGGGGAGACACGAGGCGAGGACATTCATGCCCGTGAAGGGGACGGCATCTGCTGCGGCGGGAGAAGGAGCAGGAGCAGGAGCAGGAGCGGCGGCGGCGGCGAGTTTATGAGGCGGAAGCTGGCCGTGCACGGCCGTGACCATTTGGAAGACGGTGGCGTACTCTTCCACGAGGAGCAGCTGCGGGACCGTGACGCTCTGGGCGCCACACACCCCGTAGAGATCATGCCGGACGAGATCGACAATCATGAGATTCTCCGCCTCCTCCTTGGGGATGTGCAGCACTTTTTCGGCCTCGGCGAGCGTGCTGCAGGCGGGGCCTTTGCGGACCGTGCCCTTCATGGGACGCATGGCGCAGAGGCCGCTGGGATCGTGGGAGAGGAAGCGCTCAGGGGAGCAGCTGATGAGAGTGGCGCCGCCGAGGCGGGTGAAGGAGCCAAAGGGGGCGGGCTGTCTTGTCCGAAGAGCTCTGTAGATTTGCCATGGGGTTCCGTGGAGGGAGGAGGATGACGTGTTTTGGTGGTGGTCTTGGGAAGGGCTGCTGTTGCCGTTCATGCCGTTCATGCCGTTCAAGCCGTGCTGCTGCTGCCCCCGGTGCTCTTGTAATGACGCGGTAGGCGAAGTAGCGGTAGTGGTGCTCGTCGTCGGTCTGGTATGATGAGGATGGTCGTCGCCACGTGGTCGCGTCATGGTCGTTTGCGCCGTAAGACACAACTCATACGATTCGCCACGTCGAATGTACTCCTGGCATTGAAGCACGTCTGCTTCATAGGCACGCGCATCCGGCACAGAAACTTGTACACGCTCTCCACTCTTGGCGCCCTTTGGCCGAAAGACACTATCCAAGAGCGCTTCGTTGGAACGCCCGGGCTTGGAGGCGGCGGCGGCGTTGCCATCAGTGCAGCCCGGGTGTCTCCATGCGTGCGAGTTCTGAATGGTGTGCACGACGCCGTCTATCCACGCATCGTCGAGGTCCTCGGTGGTAAGGCTCTGAACGTAGGCAAAGCCAGCCTTGTGGTCGAGCACGATGCTCTTGGACACCCATGCCATGCACAGGTCTGGCCGATGATGCCCTCGTGGCCGTCCTCCTGCTCCTGCTCCTGCTCCTGCTCCTCTGGTCACGGACCCGGGACTCAGGGTGCTGAGGCCCATTTCATAAGTGACAAAGCCCATGAAGCCGCCCTTGAAGGCGGGACAATGGACGGCAGCGTCACTATGACCACCGTCGGAACCTTCTTGTTCCGGCATCACCTTTCTCCCCGTCCAATACTCGGACAGGACATGCCATGGGCTCCAGGGATCGACGCCGCCTTGGCCGTCGGCCGCGGCGGCAAGGCGAATCGTCTGGCATTCTTCTGGCCGACCCGACGACGTAGAGGCAGGCTGTCGCAGCAGGACGTAGTCATCGCCCACGTGGTACTCCAGCCGCAGTGCCTCGTGCAGGTCGAGCGCTAGAATGGAGTTCCTCGCCAGGGGATCCCCGTTGATGGTACTCGACGAGTCGAGGATGATGGTGTCAGTCGCGCCCAGGCCAAGCACCTCGGCCAGATCGGCTGTGTCGACGTCGGCGGGCAATTTGATCCGGCGACACGAATAGCCGGGGTTGAGGCCGCGCCGCGCCAGTCCAGTCTGTAGGTCGTGCCGCCAGGGGTACGACGAGGACGAGGACGAGGACGACGTGGACCAGGTCGACGATGTCGGCTTCGTTGGCTGAGTGCTGTTCCGCGGACGTGGATCCAGGCTATCGACGTGGTTGATGGTCGGGATGGTCCTGACGCCGCCTGCGCGTTGCGTGTGGTTCCATTGCAACGCCTGCCGGAACCAGTTTCGAAGCACGCCGTGAGCGCCGTCTTGGTCAGTACACACGGACTCGGGATGATACTGAAGACCCCAAAAGGGGAGGGTGGCATGCCGGACGGCCATGAGGACGCGCTCGGGCGGTCCAGCATCGTCGTCGTCGTCGTCGTCGTCGTGGTGATTCTCGTCACGATCCAGAACCCAGGCCAGCGGCACCAGGTCGGGGGCCTGCTGAGGCGACCTCCACCGCTCGTCGGGCCAGGCCAGGTCCGGGACGCCGTGCTGGCCAATGTCGGCACACAGGCTGTGATACAAGGTGGCCTTGAAGCCGGGTGCAACGCCGTCAAAGACATCCCGCTGGGCATGCTCCATGTGCCTCACCATGCCGTGCAGCCCCCCCCTCCGCAGGCGACGGATGCCGCCGCCAAAATGCTCAACCAGGCTCTGGAAGCCAAGGCAGATGCCCAGCACCGGCACGGCCTGCTCGGGCGGCAGATCCCACAGCAGCTTGAAGGCGCCCACGTCGGCGTCGCAGAGCGGCGAGCCGGGGCCGGGCCCGCAGACAACGGCATCAAAGTCGGGCAGCCGGTGCAGGAACTCGTCGGCGGTCCAGTCGGGCGTCGGATCGGCGGCCATGGTCCGGAGATCCATGTGCAGGACGTGGACGCGCACGTGGCTGCCGAGCGCATCCTTGAGCAGCGACACGACGTTGTTGGTGAAGGAGTCGTACGCATCGAGGAACAAGATGCGGCGCTCGACGGCGGCGGCGGCGGCAGCGGCGGGGGGCTCTGCGGCCGCCGTGTTTGCGATGCTGCCCATGGCGTGCGTGCGTTGGCAAGCGTAGCGTAGCGTTGCGTTGCGTTGCGTTGCGGTGCGTTGCGTGCTGTGCTTATTTTCTCGTTTTTGTCTTGTCTGGTTTCCTGTTCCGTCCCTGCTCCTGGCTCTGTCTTGTCTTTGTCTCGACGTTTTGGCTCTAGTGACTTTGGGCCTGGCTTATGAGGCAGCACTGACCCATTCAATGTCTGGTTCCTGGCTCAATCGAGCTTGGGGCCCGGGCACTAGCTGTTGCTTTAAAGAACTGGGGCAGTAGACCGTTGCCACCTGCCAGCCACCCGCCAGCCAACCAGACACCCTGGCCCAGCCCACCTGGCTCAGCCCTGGAGCCGAGCGAGTGCCGAACCCCGGACATCTGGTTCCTAGAATCATCCAACTCCCGGCCTTTCCGGAGTCGACGCAGGGACCGGATAAAACAGGGCACATGTACATATATATGTAGGGCACATGCAGGAGCGGGTCATGCCTTTTTGAGTGCGCGAATAACTAGAAAGTACTCAGCACATTAGGCTATAGTTTGTATAGCCGAGCTGATAGGACATGTGAAGCATCTCGCAGGTCTGGGGCCCTCGACCTCGTTGGCGTCTTTGCGCACTCAAGGGAATCTCTTTGATTTGAGTGCGTTTGAGTGTCATAACGCGCCAGCTCGGTTGCAGTTCCACCGGAGCTTCGGTTTCGAGAGAGGACCCACATATATGCATGTAGTTGGAAAGCCACCAAGGATCGCGACCAGCCTCAAGCATTTCGTCCTTGGTGTTTTTTGCGTCTTTACTGGATGCTCCCACAAAAGCCAAGTATCAAGAGCTCTGAAAGAATTCTCTTCCCTCACGCTTCCATCTCAATACAAATACAATTACATGAAGCCATGACTAACAATCCGACGTCTCTCTTAATTTCAAAACCACACACTTCTCTTTCTACAAGTTGAAGTATTATCCACCCTCTCTGCCATTATAATGAGTGTGTAATCCGCTTCCCTTCTGCTTTCTTTATTTATATACTGACTGCTTATTAGAGTCTATCTACGCTTTTATTCTGGCTGCCGCCACTACTGCATCAACAAAAAAACACGGCGATCCAATCCACGTTAAAGTCGTTGGCCATACAAAGTGGAGTTACCCTGAGAGCGAGGATGTAAAAGCAGTCAAATATGGCATTTTGGACTTTTGTACAAATATAGGCGCTCACAGAGTGGCTGGAGGCATCCTCCCCGATGGAAATTTTACTTACAGTTGCGACTGCGCTCATGGCAATACTGGTTTGCCCTTGACAATTGGCGACGATAAGGGGGTTTGGTCGGCAGAAGCAACCTATGACGGCGTGTGCTGGTGAAAAAAAAGGACCTTCCATAGAAAACAAAGAGCTAGCTAAAGCTTACTATATACAGCCAAGTATAAAGAGCTCCATCTGCTAAAAAAAAGAGGTGATACCAAAGGAAAGATAAAAGCTGGAGCTTCTAGGGAGTATTTGTCTATTTTATATTTTTATTTAATTCAACATCCAGTAGTAAACACGTCCATTTTGGGAGGATGTGTCAATGAAGCCGCCATGCCAAGCTCGACCCATGGTGGATCGGGACCAGGCTCAACAAGTTCGTCTCTGATGCTTTTAGCCTTTACGAGACGCTCATACATACATATGTACAGGCAACAAGAACCAGGTATGCATTCAAGGGCCCTTGGAGAACTTTTTCCCCCACCCTGAAATCCAATATAAAGACAACTACGTTGGCCATGACTAGTGATTCCCCTTTTTCCTCACTACTACATCCATACTCTTACTTCTACAATCTCAAGTACCACTAACCTCTGCTAAAATGAGTGTGTAATCTGCTTCTTGTTTTCTTTATTTTTATAGTCTACTAAATATTTACTAGGGTTTATCCACGCTCTTATTCTCACCGCAGCCACTGTATTCGCAAAGAAACACGGCAAACCGATTCACGTCGTGGTTGTAGGCCAAACGAGTACTGATATATATGACAGTAACCCTAGCCAAGACAGAATCAACCAGATGGCAAGAGGCATTGGAGACTTTTGTGCTAATATAGGTGCTGGCTCTATTTCATTTCAACGCCTGGAAGCTAATGGAGATTTTACTGCGACGTGCGACTGCGCTCATGGGGATACTGTCTTGCCGTTAAATGTTGGTGCTGATGATATTTGGAGCGGAACAGCAACGGCAAACGGCCAATGCTGATGGATTGATACATGTGAAAAAGGGCCTTCCATAGAAAACAAAGGGCTAGCTTCGTGTGCTGGTGTCCTTGGAGGCCACACACAGGGCCTCTCCTTTGCTTCGTTTTTAGCTTTAGCATCAATCATCATAGTCAGAGCCTCGCAGATTGGGCTCTTGGGCTTTCATAGCACTTGGCTCTCTTCTTTTCTTTCTTCGTGTCGCTCCTTGTTCGTCGATGCAAAAGTACTGCTGCGAATGACAAGACTCATGAAGGATCGAGACCAGCCTCAAAGGATTCGGCCCCTAGTGTTTTTAGCGCCTTTCGAGACACTGCCACAAAAGCAAAGCCAAGTACATACAATGTGCAAATACAAATACAACCACATTGGCCACGCCCAGCAATTCCTCTTTTTTTCCTCGATACTATATCCTCGTACTTCCGCAGTCTAAAAGTACTATTCACGTCTGCTATTTAAAATGAGTATGTCATCCCCCCCCCCCCCCTTTTT
>SRPT01000741.1:0-15326 GCA_018360205.1 Claviceps digitariae
TTTTTCCTAATTTTACTTAAAGTTCTACCTACTCCCTTTTTCTATATAAAAAGAAAAGAAAAGAATAAAGATAGAGGGGGAAAAAAAGCAGGAAGATAAGAATAAAAGGAATGAATAAAAACCGAAAAAAAAGAAAAGAAAGATACGAAACCCGCAACATTGCTTTGGATATGAACCCCCCATGACGCAATCGCACCCTAACCATGCATGCATTTTGGCGCGATGCAACCGCCATGATGAATCGGCTCAATCACCGCTAGTCTGTCATGTACAGCGAGTATGGGTACTTCCGAACATTTTGGCCCTTTAATCTTGGTGTAAAAAGTTTCGGACTTATCCATGACACATTGTAGGTGTCTGCCGGGACACGACACGTGCTTGTCAGGACTATCTATGACTTGGCAGAATCGTGCTAGGCATAGAAGTACTTAAAGGGGTTTGTTCACATGTAGTCAGTTTGTCAAGATGAAAGCGTGTGCGTGTCTTGGGTGGTGGGACAGGGCGCTATTTGTGGTTAATATGAAAGTTAGAGTTTTATTTGTCTCCTTTTCATGAAAGCACCGACGGTGTAGTTTATGTGTGTGTGAAAGAGAGAGAGAGAGACAAAAGCCACTACAACATTTGGTGCGCGCATCCCTGGGAAACATTCATATTATAATTGACTGTTATTTGCAACCATTGAATAGCCCCTAAAATCTGAGAAGAAAAAAATGAAAAAGAGTAAACAGTAGAAAAATAAATATACACAAATAATGGGGTTTATCCTGATCTATCGTGTCAGGCTTATGAGAAATTAAACAAAGTCTTCCAGACTTCCAAGAACGGGATAGGCGCACAAAAAAGACGCCCGATTACGTCAAGGCCAAGTACGTCCAGGGGTCCAAGAATACCGAACCGAATCCCGAATCCAAACCACGATCCCGCCAAGCTTCTCGTCGACATCCATTCGCCTCAGTACCAGCCACTGTTGTTTTGAGACCCTGCTTGTCCTCGGGATCCGTATCCCCCCGCTTGGTGGTTCTCATTGAAGCTCCTTTGTGGGCTCACAGCGCCAGGACTTTGCATTCTCTGCATTCCATAGCTTTCTGAAGACGCGGGTGATCCGATTCGTGCATAACCATCCGAGCCGCTGCGCATTTGATGCGGACGAGGAGACCCTTGAAGGGGTATGCCTGGGCTCTGGGAATACATTAATGGTAAGTGAGATGGCGAAGCGGGACTGTGCGAGCGCGGGAGAAGACCGGGGCTTGGGGGGACGCCAAAGTCGAAGCCATGATTACTAGAAGGAGCAGGACTGGCAGTGCGGCTTAGCTGTCCGTGCATGGTTCCAGCAGCTCCAGCTCCCGCAGCTCCACCAGCTACAACGGCACCGCCCACCATGCCACTGATGTTGCTAGCACTACTTCCAAGTCGGCTCTTCTCATCATCAAACGGTCCGCTGAAGGGATTCGAGCTCGGCACATGGTATGAGTTACCGTCGGTCATTCCTTCGGATCGAAACTGGGCCGCATCGTACTCGTGGCCATAGGCTATGAACCCGTCAGGATCAACCCCACGCTTTTGGAAGTCCTCGTTCTCGCGCCTCTCGATGAGTTCGCGTTCCTGGGCCGCTTTGGCTTCAGCGGCACCGATTCGTCGCTGTCGGAGATAGTACCATATCAACGCGCCAAAAGCCAGAGCACCAACAGCAGCGCCTGCTCCATAAACTGCTGTCTTGGTTGCCGAGGGTAAAGCGGCCCACTTCTCGCCAATAGACGTTTCGGGTTGCTTGTTCAGAGCGTCGAGAGCGGTCGAGTTTCCAGCCGTCATCTTGATGCTCTCCCAGCTGCCAGATCGATCGCCATACGTATACTCTTTGCCAGTGCTGAAGTCGGCAATCTGAGCGCTTCGGAGAAGCATCGTGTAAGGACCACGGGCGTAGTCGGTGTCGCCACCGGCCCATTGACGAGTGCCTTCCGGCAGCGATGGGTCGCCACCGGCCCAAATACCGATACTCAGGCGCATGGGAGTCTGCGGATAGTTGTGTGTGTTGTTGGCATCTTGGGCATTCAACGTGCGCACGTGGTTACCGTCGATGAACCACTGTATCGATTCTTTGGTCCATACGGTTGTGTAATTGTGAAAGTCATCTTGCATACCGGACATGGGATGTGAGCCGCCGTTCTTGTAATCCTGCCGGCCCTTGCCGAAGTAATTTGTTGTAGCGAAGCTCTTATTGGAGCCCAAAAACTCCCAATCGACTTCATCGAGGTCATCACTGAGCCACATCATGGAACTAATGATTCCTTGGCCACTAGCCACTTTGAGCCATATCTCGCTGCGACCAAAGAAGCAGTAGAACTTTGTGCGGATCGTGGGTGAGTCGCCCTGTTTGGCGATGGTGAAGGAGGCACCATTGTTGGCGTCGTAATTCACAATCCCAGCTGTGGTTTCCCAGAGGGCGCTGTCGGGAGTAGAGTTGAACTGGAATAAATGTTCCGTTCCAAATGCTGGATTCGGAGGACAACTGCGCTCCATTGGATTGCAATCGCTGTGAACCTGGGCCGTGGCAGGGGCCAGTATAGCCGCCGCGGCAAGGATTAATTTGGACAGCATGATGATGGATGGCGACTTATTTCTTCCGCCCTAGCTTCATTCGACGTTGAATTAGAGCCAAAGTGCCCAAGTTTTTCTAGAATCCCGGTGCGAGGACCAGGGAGACCTCCGTTCCAGCAGAGGCACAGTTATGCAAACAATGATTGTAGTGTTCTTCGTTGTAGACTCGAGACGGAAGATGGGTTGCTCGAAGCAAACGTCGTCAGGCGGATTGCGCTGTAGCCGTTGAAAACTAAATAAAATAGAGTAGAATGGAATAAAATAAACATACACACTTGCTGTGAAGTGCTGTCGAGTTGTCGCAGAGAAATGATTTTCAGCGCAAAAATGAACGTCACCGGCCGCCAGACAGACGGGCGTATCCAAAGGAGTGGCAGTGGTCGATGAGACGGGGACGAGAGAATGAAGGATCGAGAATCAACAGACCTGGGGTCGGGGGGTTTCGTCTTGCCTAGCCTGGTGTGTGCTGGCGTAACTTGCGGAATAATAGTCCATTGAACGGCCAAGTCAGGGATGGAATGGGTTTCCCTTGTGCCCCAGCCGAACGCCACCGAACGCCACTGAGCGCCACCGAGTCTAGAGCAGCATGAGAAGGTGTAGATTTCCCCCAGCGAGTTTTCGATTTGCCCTCATGTTGTGGCAGAACAAGGGTGGTGAGACAATACAAACATTTGCTTTCTCTCTGTTCTGGATAGCTGATGCCATGTCCCTCCCGGGTTGGAGAGTTCAAGAGAATCATCATCATCTGGGGGACAAGCATCTTTCTGTTCGTGGGACCCTCGCGCCTGCCGTCCGTGCATTTGCATTTTTCACGACTAAAATCAGGTGGCCTCAGAGTCGCACTGTACGCACTGTACACATGGTACACATGGTACGCCGTGAGTCCACGACTACCCCTGGGTTTGTGCGATTCCAATGATGACACAAGGAGACGAGAAGAGCCTGCCAATATCGCAATTGGAATTGAACCGGCATGCTTCTGCGCCGGCATCAATTCTATTGTCGTAGTTGTCTTTCTACCCAGCCGTTGCGCCACTGTGCAGCTCAACGCCCGCCACGTTTTGCTCAAGCTAGCAAGTCTGCCACATGCCGGCGCTTGCGGACGGGCAGCCACTTCGGCAGTTGCCCCCGCCACGCGTATCGTGGATTGTAAAGAAGTAGGCAGGTAGGTATTTACGCATCATTCCAACGTCGGCTTGTGTGAACTGCTAAATGGACATTGACCCGAGGTTGTCGGACAGTGGACTTTCCGAAGCGACTTCATCAACGTTGGCTCTGCAACGTCGCCTATTAACCAGCTTATCTAGCAAGATGACTGGGAGCAAATTCCATCCCAAGTCTGGACGCTGATATCAAAGCAACCGACGGACCAAAGACCTCACTCGCGCTGTTGATGCGCAAGCAAAGAACCAGATAATCATGTCGCTACAGATGGTGCAATCACAGTCCCCTTGGATGACACCTGATGGCATCCCCATGCTACGGGACGTGTTTCGAGAGAGAGCAACTGCAGTCTGAGTCACGTCCTGAGCAGCGGCAGAAGAACATCATTCCGCGGGATGTACTGACTCTGTGAGCAACGGGTGATGACGACGTGACGTCAACGAGGGAATAAAACATCGGCCTCCGAGTCATAACTTGTACGCAGGTTTCGCGAGACAAGGCTATTTTTTTTTGTCTCTCTGAACGCCCTTCAACCACTGACGACGACGTCTTGGGGCAATTTCATCAAAGGAGATGATGCAGAACATCATGAGCGCGACATGGGGCCGTTTGGGATGTATTCCCAAGACTAAACCTGGCACGACTACGTTATCCGTTCTAGGCGAAGAACGCAGCATTTTCCACTAGATATAACCTTTATTTTGTCAAGAACGCGGCTAAACAGGCATGGCAGGGCTGTGTACTGGGTTGGCAAGCACAAGCAAACCACTATGGTACCTTTGTTGGCATCCTAGGCGCAAGGAACACGTTTTCATAAGTTGAACTTGGAGTCGTTTTAAAACTAAAATATTGAGGTAGATCCAACAAAATTATATCAAAAACGAATCTTTTTCTGGTGCGCTCAACGCGTGCTGCATAGTTCCAAATTTCGAGAGGACGCGGGAGGATCACCAAGAGGGTACTGCGAGAAGAAGATAGCCGTGGAGCATTATATTCATCTGCTTGATATGAATCTAATGATTCCAAGCTTCAGTCACTTTCCGTTAACCATGTTTGCATCCGGAACGAGGGCCCAGTCCCGTACAGTTCCTTTCCAATCACTAATCCTCACGTCCTTGATACCGACAATGATGACTCGAACTTCTTCTCCATCCACAAAATGACCATTCCGACTCCGGTCCTCCGAGTTGCTGTCTGGGCGAAAGACGGGTTCCCCCTCCTCGAAAGTATTGTTGGCCAGGTGCTGTTCCGTAAAGTATTTCTCCTCCTCGGATCCCGTCGGCGCCAGGCGTGCTTCTCCTCCTATGGTAGCGCTGATGCTGGACATGGCGGTGGAATTCAGGTTGAGTAGCAGTGATGCCAGGCTGGACCGCTGTTCTGGTCCCGGTGAGCCACCTGACATGCGTCGCCCAGACGTTGGCGGTCGATGCGATACCCCTAGCCGACTGGTCAGTAAATTGTGCATATCGTAGCTGAATCACGCTGCCCCAAGTCCTTCTAATCCGAACTCACAGTCATGGACAAGCAGAGATACATTGGGGTTGTTGATTATGTTTGTAGTCTTTCGTGACTGGGGATTTGTCGTCATAACAATCACCGGAATGGAAGAGTACGGTGATGAGGGCAGGTAGGTATAGTTCATGAGCGAGACGTTGGGCACGTTATCTGTGCATGTTGCGAGATGGAGCTGTGTATTGGAAAGAGAGAAAGAAAAAGTCAGATATATATGGCCACTCAAGAGTTTATAGACAAACGTATCGCAGTCGATCTGGGAGCTTGATGTCTCGTGAAAAGTCGAGGTTGGAAAAAGAAGCATCCGGGCGGTTGGGATGACCGGGCGGGAAACAGACTTACGAATCGAGCATTCTGAAGACATTGCACGACCTCCTGAGGCAGGCAGGTAGTTATTTGCTTATGCGTGTCGCCGCCGGAGGCTTCGTAGTTGAGCGGGATTTTATCCATGGCCGTGACGGGATTCGATTTCGCGCGATCGGTTTCCTGCCATGTGCGTGCGGTTGCTGCAGTTAAATAAATGCATGCAGCAGCGAATTTAGTCGGCGGTGATTAGCTGATTAGCTGATATGGGAGGGTAGCAATCCGCCGTGGGGCTGACCTCGATTCGATTGAGTGGCTCTGTCCTTTGATTGGATGAATTGTGGCTAACGCGGGTACAGAGCAGGATATAAGAGAGCGGGAGCCATTGGTTGCTTACTTCATATTCATAGCTCAGAAGTACCGAGGTGCTTTAGCTTGCTTGTGCCGCTTACATTCGGCTCACCACGGCCGGCACAGCGCGCTCCAGGGCGCTCCAGCCATGACCGAAGCGTTGACCCTTTTGAATCGCAATCTGACCAGCCCGTCGTTGCAGCCTCTTCCTCTTGGTTTCTTTTCCTTTGAGACATATTCAACCATCAGTCTCATCAACTGTCACCATGCGTTCCATCAGAGCAACTCGCCTTCCATTGAGGCCGTTACCTCGCTACCTCTCCACATCGTCGTCGTCCTCGGCTCCCAAAACAAATGCTCTCAGCTCGGTGCTTATTGCAAACCGTGGTGAGATTGCCATTCGAATCAATCGCACCGCCGAGCGCATGGGCATCCGCGCCACCACCGTCTACACTGACGTTGATGCCGGCTCGTGGCATGCTTCGACCGGATTCCGATCATTAGGCCTGGGTCCCGCCAACGGCTACCTCGACGGAGACAAGATCATTGCCCTAGCCAAGCAGCACGGTATTGAAGCCCTGCACCCTGGATACGGGTTTTTGTCAGAAAACTCGCAGTTTGCCGAGAAATGCGAGAAGGAGGGCATTGTCTTCGTTGGACCTCCCGCGTCAGCCATGGCTGACATGGGCAACAAGGCGAGGAGCAAGGAGATCATGACCGCTGCCAACGTACCGTGCGTGCCTGGGTACCATGGCCCAGAACAAGGCGAGCAGGAGCTGCTCCAGTACGCCAAGGATATTACATTTCCTGTGCTGCTGAAAAGTGTGCGAGGCGGCGGCGGCAAGGGCATGCGAATCGTCATGACGGAGGATGAGTTCATGGTCCAGCTGAAGAGTGCGCGGGCCGAGGCGCGCGCCTCGTTTGGTGAAGGCGGCGAGGTCATGCTCGTGGAAAAGTACATTGTGCGACCACGTCATGTTGAGGTACAGGTCTTTGCCGACAAGCATGGAAATACCGTTGCTCTGGGCGAGCGTGATTGCAGTGTTCAGAGAAGACACCAAAAGGTGTTGGAAGAGTCTCCCGCTCCTGACCTGGACGAGACAACGAGACGAGATCTATGGAATAAGGCCCGGGAGGCGGCATCGGCGGTGGGATATGTCGGCGCTGGCACCGTGGAGTTTATCCTCGACAAGGACAGTGGTAAATTCTACTTTATGGAGATGAACACTAGACTGCAGGTCGAGCATCCTGTCACCGAGATGGTGACTGGTCTGGACTTGGTTGAGTGGCAGTTTCGCATTGCTGCTGGAGAAAAACTCCCTCTCACACAGTCTCAGGTTGAGGAGCAGATGGAGAAGCTCGGCGCCGCTATCGAGGCTCGTGTCTATGCCGAGAACCCCGAGAAGGGCTTCATGCCTGACTCCGGCAAGCTCGTCCACGCTGTTCTGCCCGACTCCATTCTTGCTGACCCGGACGTCAGATTGGACTGGGGCTTCGGGTCCGGCAGCACCGTATCAGAAGCCTATGATGGCATGATTGCCAAGCTAATTGTGCGAGGAGAAACCCGCGCGCAGGCCATTGCAAAGCTGGCAGCTGCGTTGCGAGCATTCGAGATTGTGGGCGTCAGCACCAATGTCGAGTTTCTGAAGCGTCTGTGCTACTCACCGGCCTTCATTCAAGGCGATGTGGAGACTGGATTCATCGACAAGTGGAGAGATGAGCTCTTCCGACCAAGACATATCAACAACGAGGTGTTCGCGCAAGCAGCACTCGGTGTGTTGAACTTGCAAATCAAGGACAGCGAGCCGCACGGGCTGACGCTCGGTTTCGGCGAAGCAAGTGCGTCAGCCGAGCGCAAGCTGACCTTCAAGGTTCTCGATGGGTATAGTGAGAAGGAGGGTGAAGTCGTTGATGTCGCCGTCACGCAAACCGGCCACAATCTGTACAATGTGTCCATTACACGAAACAAGGGACAGGATGTGGTCGTCTTTGAGAACGTTGCCACGGAGCCCGAAACCAAAGGCGCGGTCGTGAAGCTGCAGACCTACTTCCCATCCGAGAGAATTCTATCATCAGTGGTGCCGCAAAACCAAGAAAACGAGACTAACATCACCGTCTTCCAGCATGGTGTCAAGACGGATCTTGCGCTGCTGCCACCAACGTGGTATGAGAAGGCACTGGGTCTCAAGGAGATTGCTGCCTCGGTCGTGGCACCAATGCCGTGCAAAATCCTCAAAAATGAGGTAACGGAGGGGCAAGAGGTCAAGAAGGGGACTCCTTTGGTAGTGTAAGTGGAAGATAATTCTTACAAAAAGAGTGGAATTCGCAGAAACGCTCTTCAAAACTGATACCGTCTATCTAGTATCGAGTCGATGAAAATGGAAACGGTAATACGATCGCCGCAGGACGGCGTTGTCAAGAGATTAGCGCATAAGGAGGGGGTACGTACCACTATGTTTTCCCCCCTTCCATCTCTCTTATTGATACCTGAGAGGAGAAAGGAAAAGGTGGAGACGGATGGATATACGAGGATTCCAATGCTAACATGACTGTACAGGACATTTGCAAAGCAGGTACCATTCTAGTTCTCTTTGAGGAGGGCCCTGCGAAAGAAGAAGCGTAGCAAGCGTGCAGTGGCGTTGACGGGTGATTTATTTTATTTCTTGCGTTGGGTTTCATAGCGGACACAATTGTATTTAGTTGGATATGAATAATGACATGTATTCAGTGAGCAATTCGTGCCGTAATATTATTACAAACGTGTGTGTAGTGATGCAGAAAACGAGAGACATACAAAACAAGCAACGTGCCAAAGAGCGGCCCCACGACGAAAATTGTAAATATCAGCAAAGAAAGAGACCTCTATCATGTACTGTCTCGGAAACGGGGTTTCTGGGAAATAGAAACACAAAAGATATGTAAAAAAAAAAAAATTAAAAATTAAAAAAAAATTGAACAAGAACGGAAGTCCCGCCGGTGTTTCGGTATGTACATATGTATATTTGTGTAGTTCACTGAACGAAGAAAAGAAAGTGAAGAAGCAGAAAACAAGCAAGAAAAGGAGTGAAAAGGGGGGAAAGAATAAGAAAGTTAAATAAAAAATAAGAAGAAAGAAAGAAAGAAAGAAACAAAAAACATTGTACGTATACATATCCATCATCTGTAATTCGTTGTCCGTTATGCGTTACCCGTACCCGTATTCGTCATCCGTGCCCGCTCCCCGCATCATTGCGTCACCGTGAACTCATCTTGCTGTGCTCATCGGGTAGGTGTCTGCCCATTTTCGATTTCTTGGCCGCCTTCTTAATATCCTTCCACCATTTCTGTAGGCGTTCTGGGTATTCGGGCTGTGAGGGGTGGGTGTATTGTGAGAAGTGTTTGAGGAGGTTCTGCGTGGTGGGGGCGTGATTTGAAGGTCGAGTTAGCGGAGGCTGTATGTGGTTGTTGTATATATAGAGTTGTATATATAGAGAGAGGGAAAAGGGGTGGGATGACTTTTATCTCCAGAAGAACGAGGAGAGAAGAAAAATTACATTTCGCACGTTTTACAAAAGGAAAAGAAAAAGAAAAAGAAAAAGAAAAAGCTAAGCCAAGCCAAGCTAAGGAAAAGGAAAGAAAAGAAAAGGACAAACCTCCTTTAGAGCCAAGGTGATAAAACCCAGCACGAATGCCACCCACGCCAACGTGCCCCTTGTGTTCAAGAACTGATTCCCGCCTCGAAACTCGACCGTTCCTGTGCACCGCCCCGTCTTGGGATGCGGGAAGATGTTTTGAAAGTTCCACAGCACGTAGCGGTCCCCTTGCATGTACGCGTACAGATCCGTCTCCGAGGACAAGGCCCGGATCTCGACAGCAACCTGCTTCAGGCTGGAGGTGGACTTGCCCCAGAAGAGGGTCTCGCAGAGACGCGAGCCTGGGCTCCGGCTGTTGAGCTTGCAGAACTGGTTGTCGCGCCGGGAAGGGGGCAGGATGGAGGAGACAAAGTCCTCGTAGACGACGGCGGCAAAGGCAATCTTCTTGAGGGAGCTAAACTTGAACTTGTTCCTGCGGGAGACGGGCGTGACGTGGACGTGGCCGCCGCAGGAAGGGTCTCGCTGGGGGTGGAAATGCACGCGCATGGCTTCCCAGAAATCGCCGAGGATGCGGGAGACGTGGAGGGTTGTGTCTAGACGGGGGGAGACGACCTCCATGCAGACTGGATTTATGAAGCAATTCAGGGATTAGTACATGTAGATACTGTATACATCACCAGTCGTCTTTCAAAATACAAAGGTGGCTATCGTTGTGTGGTGGACTTGAGCTTCTAGAAGGCTTCGTCATAGGAAATGAGAGGCGAGATTAAAAAAAATGATGAAAGTAACAAATAAAAAACATGTACACACCATAAGGACGAGGCCTTTTGAGCGAGCCATCTCTCGTGACAAACCACTTGCCGCCATAGTACTCGGGATGTTTGCTGTACCGCGAGCAGTCGTCGTGAACGGCATCGATGCCCCTATTCTGTAGTTTCTGCGCCAGCTGTCTATACCAGTCGACATTGGTAAAAGACTCGCCACCGCCATACGGCTTTCCAATACTCTCGATTTCAACGCCAAAGTTGTAGTGTCGCATGGCACGAGTTTTGGATGGGGTGAGGAACATAAGGACGGGCCTTGAAGAAGAAGGGAACCGGCTTTTTTTTTTTTTTTTTTTTTTTTCTCTTTCTCCCGGTTATATATATATATAAGTTAAGATGGAAAAGTGAGAGTATTTGCTCAATGGGTCTGTCTGTGGTATCTCATATGAAACACCAACGCATAATCTGTCTGATGAGCTGGGTTGAACACAAACACAAGCATACGGGGCACACTGTATGTAGCTGTTACTGTTTTAGTCGCGTGTTCAGAAGCCCAAAGAGCAAAGAGGCAAGCATGACAGCTGATGCACCGCTGGGTTCATTGGGCCTCTCTCTCTCTCGCGCGCTCTCTCTCGCTCTGTCTCTCCCTCGTCTCCTCTTCTGACTTTCTACCGTGCTGCGCTGGCTTGAGTGGCGCCCAAGAAGAAAACGATGACAGAGCTGTTTAGACAACGCGGGGTGTGTGGTTTCGGCGCGAATAGGACAAAAGTCCTGGTACATGAACTGTCAGTGATGGGCGATCAGGCAACGTGGCTGGGGTGCAGGGGCTCAACAGCACGGAATGACCAGATCCGGTTGCGTGTTGCTCACTGTTGTTCCTTCTTTCCTTCTAATTGAATTTTTTTCTTTTTTTTTCCACATGGTGTTTTTGATTCGAGCTTTTTGTAGCTACTCGACAGCCTGGCAATAGCCCCATCCGGGGGACCCCTCCCAACCCAGAAAAAAAATCAATGAAAAATCCCCTTCTTCCTCTCACAATCTCACGAGTTCAACAATTCGCGCTGGGTGCTGCAAAGAACTCCAGGGGGATGGATATACCGCCTCCCTCGCGTGGGTCGGGGAGAAAATGAAGAGGCTGCGGTGACGGCAGGGGCGGATTCGATGAACGTGGTGCGGCTCCATTGGTGGTTGGTGCCCAACATGAACATGCACGTTCTGTTCTCAAGTCCATGTCCAGCTGGTCAACTCCGGTTGCCAGCTGCAGCCCCCGTGACACCAGATGGCAGATGGTGTGCGCTGTGCACAGTGCTGATGGTAATCCAGCTGGACCAGCTGGCAGCGGCAGCCACCAGGCCTGACACAGCCTTTGGCACCCGCCCGTTGGCTGTGCTTGGCACCAAGACATGACGCAATTGTCTCTTTGATGTTGTTTCCGCCTTGTTGGCTCCCTCCCGACGCAAGTCAATTCATAAGACAAACTCACAGACATTGGGAGACTGTTGTTTTTTTCTTCCTATGCACTCCTCTTTTTTTTTATGCAAAGAAAAATAATAATAATAGAATTCACGCAGCTCTCCCCATTCAAGCAAGTTCTTTAGACAGACACCCTTGATGCTCATTGTCACCCTGCCCCCAAATCAATCCAATGAGATAGATCTGAGGCCCGCCTTTCATTATCCCCTTTACACAGCCTTGGCAGCTGGACAGCGAATGAACACAACACCACATCAGCAGAGAAACAAAAAAGAGTCAAATAAGAAGGATTGCATATAGAGAACTACACGCAAAGAGCGAGGGAACGACGGCAACAAAAAAAAAGGCAAGAAGAAGAAGGGGAAAATAAATTTAACAGCTCAACCACGTCATGAAAGCGCCGACCACGACGCCGGGCGAGGCTCGACCCCCCAACGCAAAATACTACTTCGCCTACGGCAGCAACCTCCACATGAAGCAGATGCAACGGCGGTGCCCCAACAGCAAGTACGTCGGCTTCGGTCGCCTCCCCGACTTCCGATGGCAAATTAACGAGCGGGGCTTTGCCAACGTAGTCGCCGCCGAGGGACACTGGGTCGACGGGTTGGTCTACGAGATTGACGACAGAGACGAGAACAAGCTCGACATTAGCGAGGGTGTTTCCAAGGGGGCCTACGAGAAGAGGCACATGCCTGTGCTGGTGAGGCTGGCATGCTGCTCGTTGTATAGGCGGCCTGTATCGTGGCTCGTCGCGCGGGGAGGTCCCTCTGAGGCGAGGACCAAGGCAAAGCATGCTCATCGGAGAAGCAGAGCCGCTGGTGCTGGCGTTTCTTTTGCTTCCGTCGAACGGCGGACGTGCAATGTCCTCGTGTACATCAGTCTGGTTCACGTCACAGACAGCGGACCCCGGGACGAGTACGTCGGGCGCATCAACCGCGGGTTGAGGGATGCCGTCTCACTAGGCATGGAGGAGGACTATATTCGCAATTGTATACGTCCGTTTGTGCCGGAGCTGGGCTCTGGTGCCGCATGTCGTGCAAAGACGCCTGCTGCATCTCCTGCAGGGAGTCCACCCAAAGGCGGGTGAACAAGACCTGGATCATTTTTTTTTTTTTTTAAGAAAGAAAGAAGACCAAAAAAAAAAAGGGAAAGAAACTAAAAGAAGACAATAAGAAGATCAATTTTATGAAAGAGGATGTGCTTTCTGAGAAAACGTCCTGTGTTATTACAAGCTACCTAATATTGCGCCTTGTCGTCATGCTCTTTACCCGTCCCGAGCGCCCCTTGGGGAAGATTCAACGACTGCAGATTGGAGTGGATATAAATGCTTTTTATACATGACCAAAAGAGGAACCTTCTCATCACTGAGTGGACGAAATTAAAGAAGAGAAAATAGAAACAAAAAAAAAAAAACCTCTCATCCCGGCTCTTTAACAGGTCGTCGCATTATGCAACCACGTCAACAAGGTGGGCTTGTGCGGAACGGGACCCTCTCCAGCATATATCAGCACCTTGGGCCGACAGATGGACTTGAGCGCCATCTTCTTGCCGCCGTCTATCCTCTCGACGAACAAGCCCGGCGCGATATCAAACAGGTACTTGGCGTGTCGTCGGGTAGTGGACTCGGGCGACGTGCCCGACAGGTCCATAACGTGACCCCCGTCGGCCAGGTTGGTGCACTCGTAAACCTCGAGGCGCGAGCTCGCCGTCTTGAGGGGCCATTTGAGCCAGAAGATGTTGATGGAGGTGTGCAAGCTGTGAGCCAGATCGGCGGCCGGCTGGATGATGGCCTTTCGCAGCGAATTCTGCAGCTCGAGGGTCGGAATTTTGGGAAAGAGGACGGCGAGATAGGACGAGAGATCCTTGGCGAGGAGATGGAGGTACGAGTCGCGGCGGGACTTGAAGGACTTTTGGGAGCATAGCGCGGTGAGGGTTTCGCTTCTCCATTCTCGACAGCGTTCTACGTCTGTGCAACGGGAGTTAGAGACGTTTGAAGATGAATAGTTTTTTCCGGAGGATAACAGGTATATGTACACACACACACACAGGCACACAGGCACACACTCTAATATACAATACGCATGTCTGTAAAGAAACAAGGAAATGAAGCACATACCTCGTGTCTTCCCCATAGCCGCCTCAACATTAAGCATCCACGCCACCGTCGAATCCTCCCCTCCATCATCCAGCGGACAGTAAAACGGCCTAGAAAACAACCCCAGCCAAAGATAATACATGATTGCCGCCACCACATGGTACTCATCCCCCTCATGAACCGCCAAGCACCGCCTCCCCGGCTCGCGCAGCAACGACAGGAACCGCGCAGCCTGCTGCGCCGGCGCCTTCTTCAGCTGCTGTCCATGCCCATGCCCATGCCCATGCCCTGCCAGAACAGCGTCAAGCGTCTCAGGCAGCCTGTTTTCCACCCACCGCTGCACTTTGCCGCACAGAGCCTTGTACGTCTCCCGGGCTTCAGCCTCGGTCACGTCCTCCCGCGGAAGCTGCAGCCGGAAGATGTGATCGCCCGCGTCCTGGAGGCTGCGTTCCTTGTTGCGCAGCTGGGCCTTCATCTCGCGGGTCTCGCGGGCGAGCTGGTCGAGCTTTTTGCGGAGGCGCTCGTTTTCGGCCTCGGCGGCTTGGAGCTCCTGTTGGCGGCAGTCGAGGACGCGTTCGGTGAAGCGGCGGAGGGTTCGTTCCTCTTGGAGTTGGTCCTGTAGGGATTTTGGCTTGCTGGTCTGGTGATGGTGGCGGTGTTGTTCAGGGTCGTGGTCGGGGGGAGGACGGGGAGGAGGAGGAGGAGGAGGGGAGGAGGAGTCTTCTGCCATTTATTGTGTGGGTGAAGGGTATTTCTTTATAAAAGAGGTTTTTTTTTCCCGTTCTATCTTAAGGTGGAAATACGTATTTTTTGTGGTTCTTGTACTGCTGCTGCTGCTGCTGCTAATCGGCTGTGTGCTGTTTTGTTGTTGTGCTTTTCTTGGTTACCTCGAGCGACGACTTACAAGTCGAGTATGGACGTGACGTGTGTGGAGGGGAAATGCCAATGTCTTGAAAAATACTTGTTTTCTTCGCAAGACAATATGTAACCAAGAAAAAAAGTTAAAAAAAAAAAGGTTTGAGTCAGTCAGTCAAAGCAGAATAACACACCTTTCAGCTTTTTCAAAGTCTCGGCGCTCCAAGAGACATGTCTCGGGCGCGCGACACTGACTGGGCTGCGATGGGCGAAACCTATAACTGGAAGGGGGCTGTCCCGCGTCGATCAAGTTGGCTCTCGGAACTGGGCATCAAGAAGACTGAGAGACAAAAAAAAAACCAACAAAAAAAAGAACTCAAAAGCACAGAGCGAACGGACATGGTTGGGCAAACACACGTCTATATGTATGGACATGGTTTGTGCTATTTTGGGGGGGGGGGATTCCGTCTCAACCGGGCAGAACAACGCACGCACACACACTTTTACCCCGCGATGGGTTGTTTTGCCATGTCATGACATGACACGCACGGTCCGGTCCAATCAACGAAAACATGACATGACATGAAAGCGCTGAATGGACGGGACTTGTTCTTTTCTTCTCTTGGTCTTTTTTTTTTTTTT
>SRPT01000742.1:0-15325 GCA_018360205.1 Claviceps digitariae
CTTAAACTTTAGCTTTTTTTTTTTATTAAAATATATACTAAGTATAGTATAAACTCTCTTTTTATTTAATACTTTAAAGGTTTTTATAGCTTTATAGTATTTTATAAATTTATTAATAATACTTTAAAGTATAAATTTCTTTAAAAGCTTATTAAAGTATTTTATAAACTTTATAAGCCTTATTTTTACTTAAAAAAGCTTAAAATATATATTAATAGCCTAAAGAAAGTTATAAATTTTATTAAATCCTTATATTTTATTAATATTATTGTTGGAATTGCCCTCAACGGCACAACCTCGGTGGAACGGCATAACCTCGGGAAGGTCCGATTTATAGATGCTAATTAGGCGCATTGCATAATCGGACCTACTGACCCTAACGCCGGTGGAAAACTCTGCACATAACGCTACCTTCCTTAGTCTAGCTTCTTAGCTTTATTATTATTAACACTAATACATTATATTTATAACCCTTTTTACACTAGTGCTTTATTTATTCTTTTATAACCTTTCTAAAGTTATACTAACACTAATTAGTGGTTGCTATTAACTATAGATTTATAAGGTATTTCCTAATAAAGAAGAGATAACTTCTATAGTATCTAAAACCACTGTTTTTATACTAAGGAAGGTAGCTCTATAATAATAAAAGCATAGCTAGACTTTATTAGAGAGAATGGCTCTATATTCTAGACCTAAATACCTCTTCTGTTTATTATAGAGAAAATAAACTAGGCTAGGCTAGACTACTAATAATAATATAGCTTTATTATAGATAAAAGATAAGATATAAGAAATAATTAGAAACTAGAGTTTAGAAGGGGAGAGAGCTCTATTAACTATTAGCTTAATTTACCTAATAAAGGATTTACTACTAAGAAGGCTATGCCTATTTAATAATGCTATCTTACTAAAATAGAAAGGTATATTTAAGAACCCTAACTTAGCAATAGCATTAGTAGTTACACTAAATAACTATATAGCTTATATTATTTAGTACTATAAAAAGCAAGGCTAGAGAGAAAAAGAACTCCTTAAGAACTTTTAAGATAATTTTTATAACTAGACTTTTAAACACTTTAAGAAAATTAGAACGCATATCTAAAGTAGCCTAAGGGACCTCCTGTAAGAATATAGAATTCTACTTAATAAAGGCACTAAGGAGTCTATTACACTAAATCTTTATAAGCTTTTTAAGTACACTAAGAAGTAAATTGCAACACTATTCCTAGCACTAAAAATCAAGATAATATTACCTACATACCTATTACCTTACTACCTAGCCCTACTAGCGGTTAGCTAATTCTAAAGACCTTAAGGAAGACTATAATAAACCCCTAACCCTCCCTAAGGGTATAGTAATAAGAATATACTATTAAACCCTAACTAAAACCTTTACCCTACCTAGCAATAATAATATCCTTCCCTATACAATATAGGTACACCTTATTATAACAACTAACATCTAGAGGACTTCTATAGACCCCCTAGAAGATAGTACCTAGAATTCTTATACCCTAATAACCCTATGCCTTTACAAAGCTCTTTCTATTAATAAAGTAGGACTATAAATAACTAAATCTATAGAATCCTTAGTAAGCTTAGTAAAATTTACACTAAGGAAAATAAGTATACTAGTAAGATATATAACTTTATAACCCTAAAGGTTAATATTTTTATAGATAAATATAGAAGATATAATATCCTGTAAGATATATAAAATAGAGCATTCCCTATAATATTATTAGAGAATGCTTTTATATACTATTTTAATAACTTAGCTAATAAGAACCTAACCTATAAAGAGCTTATTTAATAGATTAAAACTTACTTTAAGACTAAAAGCAACTAGTAATTTTATTAAATTAAGTGGAATAATATAACGTTAAGAAAGGTTATTAATAAGAACCCTAATAAGTCTAAGCTTTAATGCTTAAATATCCTTATTAATAGCCTTAAGAAAATTTACTATAGCCTCTTTAATTCCTTATTAGTAGATATATAACTATAGCAATAACTACTAACTACTATTAGTAGTGTCCCTAAATGCTGCCTTACTATATTTAACTATATACCTACCTATAAAGGTATAGTTAGTAACTTAAGAAAATGCCTTTATATAAATAAGATAATTACATTATTATAATAGATAATAAAAAGACTACTAAAAGAGGAAGACAATAAGGCCCTCTTTATAGATAGGCGCTATGGATAGGCATAAGGCTTATATCTAAGGCTATATAACTATAGAAAACCCTAGTTTCCTTAAAAATACTTTATTTATAGCAAGGAAGGATATTAATTAACTAACTACTTTAAGATTAAATAATAAAAGGCTAAAGAGAAGTGGTGGAAGAGTAATAAACATAGGAATATACCTATAAATAAGAAATTTATAGTATTTCTCTAAGCTTTTAAAGGTTCCCTTATTAATAATAATAATAAGGAGGAGTAGAAGGATATTAATAACTATATATAGGAAGTAGTAAATATATTCTTTACTTCTTAGGAAGATAAGCAGTTTAACTAAAATAATAGCTAAATAATATACACTTAGTTCTTTATAACTAAGCTTAAAAATTAGCCTTAAAGGGACTATCCTAATGGCCTATAACTTTTATAACTACTTAAAGACTAGGCATTTAAACATAGTCTAGTTAGCACTAACCTATATAATAAACCTAACCTTCCCACTCCTTAATACTTTATCTCTAAAGAAAGATATTCTAAAGAGATCTTCTAAGGGATTCTCCCTAACATTAGCGCAATAGGAATTTCTATAGCTAGATTAGCATAAGCTAAAGCCCTATTAAAGCTAATGCTATATCTTAAAATTAAAGACTCTAAGCAATATAAAGTTAACTTTAGAGCTAGCTTAGCCACTTCTTCTAGCGTTCTTTATCTTCTAATAGTCTTTAGCACTATTAACTTCTATATTCTTAGCTTAGTAACCCTGTTTTTATATTATATTATAGATATAAATAGTATAAGTATTAAGCTTAATAACCTTACTAATATACTTATCTAAGGGAATAAGAAAGTCCTAGTTATTAGAAAATAGGGACACCTATAGTAAACCTTGTAAGCTAATAAGGCTATAGCTTTCTACCTCTCTAAGACTAAAATTTAATAACTTTATTGCTAATTTAGCTACCTATTAATCTAAAGACTAGCTAAATTACTAAAGCAAGCTAGTAAGAATACAAACTATAAGCTTATTAAGAAACTTACTAATAAATGCCACTAATACTAACTTAATAGCAAGGCTCCTAGAAGGTTTAAATTCTTATTAAAGGACAACCTTAACTTTAACTATAAGATTATTATTAATATCCTATAAATTAATAAATAACCTATTCTGCATATTATTAATACCGCTATAGCCTTCTAAGCTGCCCACTTCCTTAACTAGAGAAGGCAGAAGGCATATAATATATAGAACGCTCTTAAAGAATACTAGATTAATACCTATCTAGGCCCCCTAGATTAGATTACTAGTAACGCTAGAAAGAACTTTACTTCTACTAAATTTAAGTATTTAGTATGCCTCTTAGTAATTAATACTAATAAAGTCCTTATAGAGGCATACTATAGCATTAGCAAAATAGAGAGATACTACCTTCCCTTAAGGCAAGTATATAATATTATTAAAAAGAAGGTTAGCAATATGCTAACTGCTAACTAAAGGCTTTAAATAGCGGTAAAAGTGGTTAATAACTTAGCAGGCCTTAATAGCCTTATGCTAACACTACTAGTCTTTAGTGCATACCCTTATATAATAATAAAGTTACTACTAAGCCTATTAGTAGCTTAAAGGGCTATAGCACTACAATAAGCCACTAAGGAAGCCTATAAATGCCTTGCAAAACGCTAATTCTAGGAAGCTATAGGTACTTAGAATAGACCTAACACTATACTAGTCTACTAGCTCCCACTACAGTCTAATGTATACATATAGCAAGAGAAAGGAGGCTAGTATAGCCCCTATAAGCTCCTAGCTACTATAGGGGAGACCTACACTATAGATATACCTAATAGCCTTATTAACTTCTATAGCACTATTATTAAGCCCTATAAAACACCTACTAATAATACCTAAGCACTAAAGTTAGTAGGTACTATTAGGAATAACCCTCTAGTTTCTTAACTAAAGGGTAAAGCCCTAATAGCAAAGATAACTATAGTGGTTACCACTAGAGGTAAACTACTAGGTTTTTACCTAAAGAGCAGAACTTTAGTAGTAGGGCTAACCGCCCTAGGGGCTATTAAAGCCCTAAGGAAATAAGGCTACCTAAGGAAGCATTCTATAGTAGCACTTACTATAGAGATATAGAGAGTTAACCCTAATTATAAAAATAGGGAGGAAGAAGGAGAAAGATAGGGGATAGGATAGGAAAGAGGAAATAGTTTAACTTTATTAAGAAGAGGGAAAGCTAAACTTAGTCCCTTCCTTAAGGATAATAATAAGGGTTTTAATCTAAATTATTAGTATTAATAGATAGGACTAGAAAGAGAAGGCAGATGGGAGGAGCATAAATTAGAGGTTAAAGCTAAGCTTAGCTCCCTAGAGGTAAATAATAAGGAGGGTTTTTACCTAAATTATTACTGCTATAGTAAGAGATTAGGAAATAATAGGGGGAGGAAGGATATTAGCCCTAATGATAGGGATAATAATAAAGGTTTTTACCTAAATTATTACCTCTAAAAGAAGGGACTAAAAAGAGAAGGGGGTGTAATTATAGGGAATAGTAATTCTATCTTTAGATAGCTTATGCTAGGTAATTTTAATAGCTATTACTAGATTTATTCTAAGCATAGGTAAGGGATAACTAAACCTATAATATAAGGAGGGGTAGATAATAATAGTGAAATTAGCTAACCTAAGCAGGATAATAATAAGGGTTTTAACCTGATTTATTACTAATAAGGAATGGAACTAGAAAGAGAAGGAGAATTAACAATAGCTAGCCTAAACTATAATAGATATACTGCTTATAATAGTATATCTTTAAGAGAAGGGCAGCTAAGATCTTATAGAATATAGAAGGAATAAGAAAAGGGCACCTATATAAGAGGAAGTGTATTTTTATTAATAAAAGAGAAAGAAGACTTCTAAATTATAGTTACCCTTAGAAAAGAAGGTAAAATTACTACTAAGGGTATGCCTTTTAAAGCCTCTAATAAGAAAGAAATTAACGCATTACTAGCGAGAGGCATATTTAAATTTATAGAGTTTAACCCTAAAAAACATAGAAACTAATGCCTCTTCTGCTTATAAATAGTCTAGGAAGTTAAAGGCAAGGGAACCTCTTTACTATATAAGAAATCACATCTTATAATCTAAGGCTATAGCAATTAAAAGAAGGAAATAATTCTTATATAGGCACCTATAATCCAATAGGCTAGCTAATAACTTATTATAGCGCTAGCCCTATTACTTATAAAAAAAAAGATTTTCCTCTAGCTAAGAGATATTACCTAAGCGTATATATAATTATAGATAAACCTTAGCTAGCTTATTATTACAAAGCTCTTGTAATAAATTAAATACCTCTATTTAGAAAACATAATAATAGAGGTGATTAAGCCCTTATACGGCATTATAGAGGTAGGCATACACTAGTAGGCAATATACTTTAATTACTATAAAGAGATGTTAAAGATAGTGACCTCTAGCTATAACCTATGCTTTCTAATTGCCTCTAAAGACAATAATAACTTTAGGCTTATTAGAATGTAAATAGATAACACCCTTAGCCTTAGTAATATAAGGTTCTTTAAAAAAAAAGAAAAAGAGCTCTAAAGAGTAGGTTTTATAGCCAAACTAAAGCATATATTAAGTGTTAAAGACCCCCTTATCTTTAATAGCTATATCCTAATAGACTATAGCAATAGTATAGTTAAGCTAAACTAAAAAGGCTAAAGTAAAAAGCTTATAATAGTGGAAATTAAGGATAAAATAACCATAAAAAACTAATACATCTAACAATAAGCTCTTAGAGCATATATCTTAAGTGTGTGCTAACTAGAGGCACTTTTTAACCTCTTTATAGTAGTATAATATTAAAACCCTAACTAAACTAATATAAATAAGCTTAATAAGAGGATAAGTTAGTAAATTAAGAATTCTAACTAAGGGATTCGCTATATCCTACTTAACCTTTAATTAGTAGCATTATATGTATTTATAGATAGGTCTTTTACAAATAATAAAGACCTAAGCTCCTAAATTAGATTTATAATTATCCTAGGTAATAAGATAAAAAGCAGCGTTAATATAGAATTTAAGCTTTAAGGGAATATTATTATATATAGCTTAATAAAGAGCAAGAGAGTTATAAGGAGTGCTTTTGCCTCTAAGCTATATAGCATAGTCTAGGGCGCAGACATAGCATATACACTAGGAGTCACTCTAAATACAATTATAAAGAAGCTACGAAAAGCATACATTCTAATAATAATCTACATAGACTCTTTTTCCCTATATAAATGCCTTATAAAGCTAGGAATAATAAAGGAAAAACAGCTTATAATTAACATTATAGCCCTCTAATAATTATACAAGCGTTATAAGCTTATGGAAATTTAATGGATTAATAGGAATAATAATATCGCGGATATAATAACAAAGGTAATGCTAAATAAGGCTCTTAAAAGCTTTATTAATAATAATAAGATAAGAATTTAGGTAAAAGGATAGGTAAAGAGAGAAGTAGCTAATTAATAGGAATTAGTTACAATAAATAAGGCTATAAAGGCTATAGAATTTTTATATAATTAACTCGGCATAAAGCTGGCTAATTAGGGACGTTCTTTTTGATTAAGGGATCTATATGTATTAATAATAACACTCTCTGTTTTTTATGCGTTTTTTTAGCCACTTTTTAGGTAATTCCTCTTTATTAAAAAAGAGAGAATTTATAAGTATTAGAATTGCCCTTAATAGCATAACTTTAGTAGAATAGCACAACCTTAGGAAGGTCCAATTTATAGATACTAATTGGGCGCATTGCGTAATCGGACCCACTAACCCCAACGCCGGTGGAAAACTCTACACACAACGCCACCTTCCTTAGTCTAGCTTCTTAGCTTTATTATTATTAACACTAATACATCGTATTTATGACCCTTTTTGCACTAGTGCTTTATTTATCCTTTTATAACCTTTCTGAGGTTATACCAACAATTATAATATAAAGCTTATTAATATAATTTATATTAATTAATAACTTATTTCTCTAGCTAAGTATTTATATATTTAGCCTTTTAAAGTATTATTATATAGAGTATAAAGATCTTAGCTTATATAATTATTTTTTCTAAAGTAAATCTCTTTTATAAATACTTTATAAGCTTTTTTAAAAAAACTATTTTTTTATTAATTACTTCTTTAATATTATTATTTATAGTAAAGTAAGTATTTAATTTTATTAAGTTATAGATTTATATATATATAGCTTATTTATAAGCTATTAATACTTTATATTTATAGTAAGTATACTTATATTTAATATTATAATATAGAATAAAATCTTATATAATAATAATTACTTTATTTTTAATATTTTTCTTAATATATTTAAAGTAATTTTATAAAATTACTTTAAATAGCTTTTATAAAGTATTAAAGGCTTACTTTAATAAAGTAAGGTTAATTAGGTTTTAAATTTTTTAGCTATTTATAATATACTATAAAGCTTTAAGCTATTTATTTTAATTTTTAATTAATATAAGCTTTATAGTTAGTATAAAAGCTTTTAATAAATTTAAAGAGTTAAAAAAGTTTATTTTATAAAATAAAGAAAAATAAAAATAATTAAATAAAAAAGCTTTAAATATATATATTTAATAATAAAAGTATATAATATAAGTTATAAAGAGTTTTTATAACTTTTTTCTAAGCTTATAACTTTTATAAAAATATATAATAATATTATTAAATTATTAATAATATAAACTTTATTCTAAATTACTAATAAAATATATATAAAGAAAAATAAATAGTAGATAGTATGCATTACACTAGCCCTTGCCTAGCGCAGCATTACTATAATCCGCGCATTGACCTGACTCCACCTATGCGCTGCGTGCAACACCTGCCGTCCCACAATCCAATGAGCCATTTTGACCCCACACCCGCACCCGCACCCGCATCCGCACCTGCACCTGCATGCCGTACCCCCTCCCTCCCCGGACGACTCACGCGGTAAGGCAAGGTAAGTCGATACCTGCAGCCGCGGCTCGGCACATTGGAGCGACGAGGCGCGCGCGCGGACCACAAAAAAGCAAATAAGAGTTCGAGACACTCGTGAGGGCTGACGTGTAGGTTGTGGGTGTGGGGTATGAGCTAGAGTTCATTTCTGATGGACATTTTATATTTTACATTATACATTCACGTGTACTTTTTCATCAGGCCATAGTTCTATGGAGTGCACGGCCCGGCTCGTGTATAAGAAAAGGTTCATATTCATTGTGTAACAACACGGTTGCTTACTTTTAGCTCCTAAAAAAAATACCTCATTCTCTTGATTTCTCGACACAAAAATTGATGAACCGGCTGAGAAGACATCAAAGACACCACGCAGAAGCAAAACCACCCGCTGACATCAACAATACATCGAGTCAAATCCTAATCCTTCGGGACTTGCCATCAAGACCTTGCAAAGAAAAGAAGGAACCCCCACGCAGCAAAGAGAAAGACATTCTACCTCGCAGAGAAAATAATGCATATGCCTGACTCTCACGAGATCGGAGCATTGCGTTTGTAGCTTCAGGGTATGAAGCGTTTCTGCAGTGCGCGGAGCAGGCTGCCGGCTCACTGTCCATGTGAGAGGTGTGATTTCGAGGGCGTGATCGGCGCGTCGCTCATGTGCATCCAAGGGCCGCGCTGCTTAAAGGAATAGGATATTGACGACATCTCATCTCGTATGCGAAACGTGTCATGGGCACAACTCAAACGTGTTCGGGCATATCCTCTCGGTGATAACCCACGACACTTTGGAGCCGACTATAAGAGCTTCCATCGTTGATCTGCGCCAGCACCTCAAGCACATTGCATTCGAACATTGAAAGGTATTCCATCTCCTGGAGATAGCACTTGACGTCGAGGTCATGCGTGTTACACGATGCTATCGTCTCTCCGGGTGGCACTCGAGGACAGAGACCCGAGAAGCCTGGAGTACTCCCTTCCGTTACACCTTCCACGCGCTGTCACGGTGTTTTGTCCGTACTGTAAGCTGCGCGACTTTGACCTGAGGACATTCAAGAAGAATGGTGGCGGCATCCGATTTTGGAGGACATAATCCTTGGCGCTTGCTCTGACCGTGACGTACGCAGCCGTTGTTGCTTCAATCCTGCGAAGAAGAGCGACATGAGAGCACATGGCCGAAATCAATCTCTACCAAGGAGAAGATGGAGAAGACATGGCGGCTGAGACATTCGCCCAAGACATTTCCGAATGTGCAAAGAAATGTGCGAAATACAATGCAATACTCAATTGCCCAATTAAAATAAAAGGGCTTGGATCGGAATCTGAAAACGGTCTGTTTCGAAACCGAGGATATCAACATATGGTACTTATACAACGGTGAGCCTGCCATCTGCTTGGCGATGCTGCTCAACTCATGTTATCTGAGCAAGTTCCACGGTGCCTGCATGGCAATAAAAAGATGCACATGGTCGGGACATCCCATCCCCCTATATATCCATCTCGACGTACTCAAAAGAACTTTGTCTATACGACGTTGAAACGAATGACGCAAATCTCGCGCTATCCCAAATCAAGTACATTTGTTGGGTAACAATAGATTTGAACGGATGAAGCATAGCCTGCAGTACTAGCAATGGCCGGCCTCGAAAAGCTGACCATTGAAAAAGTACGCGAATATGCCGTACATCTTCATACGGGGCATACTCCATCGATGCAGGGCAGACGCGCCCTTCAGCGCTTGAGCACTTGAGCACTTGAGTCATGTCCTTCGATCTTCCCTCTTTGTATGTCGTCATTCGGTGATCCAAGGTCGACATGATGACGTACATGTTTCGGGGTTCGGCATCAAAAAGCAAAACATTGTTTTGCACATGCGCGCTCTTGCCGTTCTAGAATACTACAAGCCCGTGCATCTCGTAATACCGAATGCGAGCCCAGTTCACAATGGCTCCTGTGCCTTCGGTCTGGTCTCTCCTAGACCAAACCCGCTCCACGAGATCCCGCGCATTGTAGATGTAGCCGAAACCACAGGTTCGCTCCATGACCAGCAACCTATCTTGGATTATGACTCGATGTTCCAATTTCCAGCATGATCCACCAGCCATGACAAGGGGGAAAAGAATGCAGGACTCGAGAGGACTGCCATATCTGATCTGTTGGATGCACTCGAGGATACCATCAACGTATTTGCCAACCTTGGGATCTGTCAGTTCATATCCTTCTACGATTTGGTGCAGTCTTAGTCGAATGGCGTATTCAAAGGCCAGGGTGGCGTGAAGGACATCGTCGTTGCGTTCAGTCAGCGTAGGCATTGATCCTGACATGCCGCCACATTCGTACGACCAGTTGTCGATCCGATGCTCAATATCGGCGGCATGACGTCGGAAGGCAGCTTCCGAGGCTTGGTCTACTCTGGTACTTCGAAGCTCGGCCAAGGTGTTGACACGGTCCACGAGATGGAAAAGCTCCTTGGGAATGCCGTAAACTGCCAAATCCTCTTCGTCTGGGGTAGCTGACCAGCTATCGAGGGCCTGGGCTTCGGCCGCTTCGTCTCCCATGAGTGGTGGTCGACAAGTCGATGTAGTGGCGGCGGAATCGAGAAACCTCGCCAAGCGAAGTAGGAATTTATAGTGACCGGTCATCATGTCGCCCTGTTGTTTCCTAAGCGTGATCAACAGGCGCTTGGCGCCCTTGAGATGCAGCTTCCAGCCCTCGCTTGTGCCATCGAATAATTCCGTCATACAAAGAAGTAAACTGCTGACGAGGGCAATGTCTGCACTGGTCTTGTCTACATGTGGTAAAAGGCCTGCAAGAGCTTGAGTCGCTTTGCTCTTATGCACTAGACCGCGGTCGGCCATGTCAGGCTGCAACTTGCGCCAGTGGTTGGCGGACAAGGCGAGTATGCAATGAAGGACGAGATCGTTTGACTGGGCCATTGGTAGTAGGTATCCATTATACGGGTTATCGATTGAAGCTCGACGGGAAAGTATTGAAGAGACTATCGTGGAATAGTGATTGAGCAAAGCCTTGTCCTGAGGAGCACTCAGTTGCGGCATCAGTTGAGGAATGTAAATGGAGAGCGACTGGGACGGCGGACCCGACTCTACCGACGCAGTGGGACTTCCGTTGCTGATGGGCGTGATGGCGTCCAGCCAGCCTGAGGTTGACGACGACATATCCCACGACAGTCTTGACGGGCTCATGTCTGGGGTAGTAAGTTCCCCTAGAATGCCTGACGTCATGGACATGCCGGCAGAGGTTGGAATTGCCATGGATGTAGCTGCCATGGTCATGACTGGTGTCTGATCAACCGGGCGATTGAAGCTGGTGTAAGCGGAGTAATCCATCTGCGGACTGTGACTGACGTGACTATATTGACTCTGGTTGTCGTAGGTTGAGTTTCTACCACTGCTTGAGCTGGGTGAGGGACTGAGACTGTTGCGAATGGGAATGTCTCGCAACATGATTAGCTCTGCTGGTGCGTGTTCGTTGGCGGATTCCACGGTCGGCGCAATGATGATGCTCTTTTCATCGGGAATTTCCTGAATCGCTTCATCGATATCGCTAGATCCTTGTTTGGATTTCGCGTGACGTTCCGGGGGCCAGGCACAATCGAGGCATAAACGGCGGCAGTCGCCACATCGTGGCTTCGTCTCATCGCACTTCTTCTTGCGTCGCTTACACATGAGGCAGCCCGTCTGAACTCTTCTTATCCTTGCCTTGGGCAAATCTCCCATTACCATCTCATGGCCCGCGCCGGCCGCATTCCGTGGACGGCATGGCAGACTAAGGCGTACGCATCTTGCACACGGAAGGTTGCCATCACACGCCTGTTTGATTTGCGCACAGCGGTGGCAAACAGGTCGACTATCTGAGCCCATTCTGGCGACGGGGGAAAGGGGCCCTAGACGTGCTGCTGATTGATGGTCGGCTGGATGGGTCGTTGACGGAATTTGATAGGAATTCCCGCTGCAATGAAAGGGAATCGGCGAAAATCGGTAAAGTTCGGAATCAAGGGCCAGACGTTGGGCCGGCGGCTGTTGACGCCTTGAGAGCCCTTGAAGCCTGCGAGAAAGGCGGGATCAAGACGATGTTCTAGTGAAGAAGTCTGTTGGAAGAATTGTTAGAGAACTAGAATAAGCAGATCTCAAACGGAATGTTAAAAGACGAGGGGGAATTCAATGGCGCTTGAACTCTAGTTTTGGGACAGCAGGAACGGGGGGGGCGTGGGTGCTTACGTTGTGGCCGATTTGGGTGGAGCGCCAAATCTCTGGAGTCAGCCAAGAGAGAGAGGAAAAAAGGAAAGAAGCGGCCAGGGGATCCCGGTAGCGGGTGAGGGTGGCGCAACCAGCCCCAGGCCCCGTTCCAAGCAAGCATGGGCGCATTGCTGCTCATTCCTCATTCCATGTTTCCATGTTTCCATGTTCCCATGTTCCACGTTTGACGAGACTCGCAAACCGCACTGATCGGCGAAGATGGCACGCGGGAGACTGTCGAGCTGGGCCGCGTCGGCGTCACAAAGCGCTTTCTCGTCCCCCTCGTTCCCCCCCCCCCCCCCCCCCCCCACAGAAAACACCATGCTCGATCGAGACGAGGGCGTAGTGAGGCAGGGAAATAAATGGTCACCCCAGCCAAGTGCTAAGTCAGGGTCGAGCGGAGCCGGACAGATTTGCCGGGCGCGAGGCAGAAGAGCTCGCTCGCTGTTCGCTTCGGGCAATAATGTCGTGGGTTTTCTATCTGAAGTGCACGCGCACGCGCACGCGCACGCGAACTGTCGGTCCAGTCGAGGGCCGCCTCCCGCCCCCGTCGTCGGTACAGCCATGCCCAACCCACCACGACCAGCCTGCATTCTGCATTCTGCATTCTGCATTCTGCATTGCATACCTACTTACCTACCTGGGTACCTACTTACTTGCTTGAACCTGGTAAGCAGGCCAAACCAGGTCAGCGAATATGCTGCGAATGTGGTCAGGTTGCACCAGACCCAGCGCCACTTTACCAAAAACTGCCCTCGCTCCTTCCTCTCTCCACACAATCTCCACAGCCACCACCCATTGGCGGGAAGGGGCTACCGTTGTCGAGAACGGCCAACTGGCCTCGTGTGTCTCTGGTCGCGACTCGGCCCAAGCCAACGAGCCGATGAGCCATCGAGCCATCGAGCCGACGAGCCTGCCTGCTGATCGTCAGAGGATGCACCATCCAGCATCCATCCAGCATCCATCACAAAAGCAATGGCATCCATCCCAGAGGCGCATGGATCAATGGACACGTCGACCCAGACGTGCAGATGATGGCACAGTCGCGGCAGAGTGCCAGGAACCATACCCAAGGAACCATACAACATTCATGTCCATATGTACACATGTGCACAGGAACCGTACAGGGGTTCAACCCATTCAACCCACGCCCGGGCGCCAACCAGTCTCCGGCCAGATCTTGGTCTGATCGCTCTGGTGCGCTTGATCATTGGAGCACCGCCCGTGGACCGTGGACTGTGGATCGCGGTGACGTGGGCCGCTTCAATGTTGTTAAACGATCCACCGGACCGGCCCAGTGACAGTCGACGAGAATCCATGACACTCTACCAGACTGCCGGGCGCGCTCGGACAGAAAAAAAAATGTGAACATTTCGCCAAGCACGTTCGTCGTGGAAAACGACTAACTTGAAGCACACGCGGAGCTCGTGTCCCCTTACGAGCGGCATCATTGATGCGTACACGTCACTCCCTGTGGCGCATTCCCAACAGACTGGACGACCAAACGCCAGCCTGCAAGCCTCTGTGCGGCCAGCTGTGGCTGTGGGCATTACAATTGACTGGGCGCTTGACACACCGGGCATTGGCCCAAGCGCAGGTCGTGAGAATTTATCGATGGTTGTACTCGGAGACCTCCTTGATGTAATGTTCCAGGATATCCGTCTGATGTCCGGCTTCTGATATCCGGCTACTCAACAGAAAATATGCGCCAACCACGTGTATCTTCACGGAGAGCACTGCCTTATGTAACATGAATACGTAGTTCTCACAAACCTACAAGTTTTGCACACATCTTGTAACAAAAACTTGGACTGGAAACCGTCCAAAAGCAGCGACTGTTTGTCTATGCTTGCAAATCATCACTGCTTATGTACACCCGATGCAGCGACGAGATTTGTCATTAGTCGTACAAAGACTGGGAAGAAGACCCCTGATGAGATCCCGACTCATCGGTTTCGTCAGATACAAGAGGGCCAATGACCATCGTCTCATGGTCTCGGAGGATGAAACTCCAGTTCTTATAGTACGGTACACAAGGCTACAGCTGAACATGCCCTTTTTCGTCGGCGTACGACCCAGACGACGAGATCCGCCTTCAGGGGTTGTCAGCTCAAACACGTACTGCAGGCAAACTTGGCACTGTCAAACCTCTCTATACCCGGGAAGTTACCTTGACTTTTTTTTGTCCTTTTCTTTTGCTTCTTTCTTCCTTTCTTTCTGCAACACCATAGAACGAGTTGACGCATACGGCTAGACACAGACAGTTTGGCACTTGCATCTGGATTTTGCAATTTCCCGATCGGCCTGTCAAATCCTTAGCGGGAACCAGCCCTCCACCGAGCCATGGGGTGGCACGGGCGTCTAGTAGGAGACCACAACTGCAATGAGGAAATGAGCATAAAGAAGTGTCGCATCAATTTAGAAAGTTAGGACCAAAGAGGTTTCCGATATGTCGTCAGCAACTCCTCTCAGCCGACACCTTATTGCGTTTGGTAATCCTCAAACGAGGCCCCGATTCAAACCCAAAGCTGAGCCAGTCGGTAGTCGAATTTGACTTGACGTCCGAGTGTGAAACCTCCACGAATATTTTTGCGTGTTTGTCTTCACCTTCTTGCCTTATCAATAAGAGAGCGCGGCAATCATTGGTGCTTAAAGCGGGGCTGCGATAATCAGCATGCACCGACATGTATTTTCTTGGAAATGCAGACAAACAGCTCGTCACTCTTGCCAATCGCAATTGAGTGGTGATAAATCATTGCGTATTGTATCATTGAAGCAAACTGCATTTAACGGAGTATTTTGTTTTGAAAAGTAAAAAAAAAGTAAAAAAAAAAAAAAAAAAAAAAAAAAAAAAAAAAAA
>SRPT01000743.1:0-15296 GCA_018360205.1 Claviceps digitariae
TTTCACACTCCGCCGCGTCCGGACCGCATCATCCTCGACATCGCCGATAACTCAAGTCTCAGTTCTATCCGCCCCGGCCCATTGACCCTCCGTCCGCCTTTTTGGGCCCTGCCAAGAAATGCCAGAAAAGAAATCCACAACCAATGAAGTTCGCCGCCATCTTGCTTACTTTACTGCGCCTGGCTTGGGCACATACATACGTTATGTACATCCCTGTGTTGCAAAGCGTCACTGACTGACAGACTGCCACGTACTATCGTGCTTGTGCGTCGGCATGTATCCGAGCTGACAAGATACGCGGGCTTATTTTTTTTATTTCCTATTTTTTTAAACAAATCCCTTTTAGACAGAACTCTTTTTTTTTTTTAGTTTCTTTTCTCCTGAGCGGTTTCCTTTTCGGTAAAAATGGCTTCGTCTTCAAGTGGGGATGATGCCCTCTGCCGAGCAAAGCATAACGCTTCTAAGTCGGCACTGTGCGCGAAATATCGAACACACGTTTGACTTTGGTGCTGCCGGGCGTGATTATGGCTGGCTCCGTCATGACCGCCTCTGTCCGAGCTCGACTGCATCTGCAGTCGAACGCACTCGGGCATTTAACACACGATGAAGCAAAAAAAAAAAGAAAAAATAGAAAAAAAAGGAAATGAAAAAAAAAAAAAACATTAGTCTTCTCTATTAATCCAAGCGAGGTGTTCCATTGCTACATACTGTTACATCTAGTAATGGTGCATAATGTATATTCTATCTAGTGGAGGACACTCTAGCTACCTAAAATGTATATAGTGGGTATCTTAGGCAAGATACCTAAGATATAAGGCTAGATACTAAGGCACTATATCTAAGGGTTCTAATAAGGGGAACATTAAAGGGTTTATAGTGTATAATACCTTCTCTATAGCTAAATAACTAGCCTATACTAAATATATATAAAATTTATTCTTAAAAAAGTATAAAAAAATAAAAAAAACTAGCTTAAAAGAGGCAAAGAAAATATATTAAAAATCTAAGAAAATACAGTATATAGAAGGTTATGCTTCTAAGCATACAAAGAAAATAAGCAGTAATAGTAGCTAATACTTAGGAAAGAAAAATAGTATATAAAATATATAGAAAAAGGTTTAATTAAATAATACTAATTAGTAATTAAGAAGGGAGGGCTATAATAAATACTAACTAAGGAACTATATATAGTATTTATATAAAATTATTATGCTTTATATATTTAAGACCTTTAGTAAAGCTATTAGTAATTATTTAATCTATACTAACCTATTTAAAATAAAAGAGGCTATTTATAACCTTCTAAGTAATTTATTTATATTATAAATTAATATACTATATATAGCTATAATACTTCTTATTAATTATATTTGCCTATATATTTTAACTATTAGTAAATAGTAATAATAAGCAGCTCTAATTAAACCTAAAGTCTTTAATAAGCTATAATACCTAGATTATAAATAAAGCTATAAGCATAAGATTAATAAATTTAGCTTTAGTAGTACTTAAAGCTATAAGAGTTTGCCTTTTTAAAGACTAAAAAATAGCACTACTATTAAGTATAATAATATAGCTAGCGGTGGAATACTATATTATAATATTATTACTATAAAAGGCATTGCTATAGCTATAAATATAGAGAATTTAATTATTAGTACTTATAGTGTGTTTTCCTCTAAGAATAATACTAAAATTCTTTATTCTTTAAAGGTATTACTATAGGTGCTTCTAAAGATTTTAATAGAACTACTTTAGCGCTAAATTTACTATACTAAGCTTATTAACTATAAATATAATATTAGGTTTTATATATATAGAGAGCTAATTAAAGCATTTAATCTCTCTTTACTAATTTATAAGGTTATTAATAGTAAAAAGGTCTTTCTAATTTATAGGGATCTTAGCCTATAGTAACTAAAGCGTATAAGCTAGTAATAAGTTAGAGACTTAAAAGTGCTTAATAATAGATTTAATATACTTCTCCTAATAAAGAAGAATAATTTAGCAGTTATAATCCTATAAAAATTATATACTAAAGAATATATATACTATTCCTAAGCACTTAAGCTTATATTAAGATTCTAGTAGGTTAAGTATAGTGCTTATTACACTATTTAATAAAGCCATTATAATAATATTATTAATATAAAGAAGAAGAAAAATATAGTCTTTATAAGTAAAGATATATAACTTACTTATAAGTCTTCTAAATCTATACTTAAAGAGCTTAGTAAATATATTATTAAGCTACTAAAGAGGTAATATTAGTAGGCTATATAACGCTTAATTAAGGTAGTATATATACCTTATACTATCTTTATAATTATAAGGTTGCTATATAAAGACCTTAGTTTTTATATTAGTATTTAGAAAAGCATTAATAGTATTATATTACTATTACTTAAAATTATAAATAGTAATTAATATATAAAATACATATAGAGAGACTAGGTAAGTAACTATAGCGTAGAGGTCTTTATTTTTAAAGACTTTATTATATTAATTACTATAAACTACCTATTAAGCCTTTAAATAAGGCTTATTATTAATAGAATATTTAATAATATAAACCTAATAACTATTAAAGATTATAGCATTTTTTAGTAAGTAGACTAATTCCTAGCTATTCTTTTACTATATTTTTTCTAGCTCTTTAAGCTTAGCTAAGCGCTAGAATATATAATAATTTAGAAGATCTTTTGCCTTAAATTAATTTAATAGTATTAAAATCTTTATATCCACTACACTAGCTATATTAATAATTATTATATAATATAAGGGATTTATAGCTTTATTTTCCTTATATTTATTATTATTATAATATATAACTATAAGGTTTAAAGACTTACTTATAGGAAAAGCCTATTTTTACCTATATATTATAATATATAAATAGTTAATACACTCTTTTATATATATTAAGCAGTGCGTACCTTAAGTATTAAGACTATACTTATTATTAATAGGCTTTAACCTATCTTTTAATAGCTTTTCCTTCCTAAGGTTACTTAATTCCTATTTAATAAAATTACTATAAAGCAGCAAATTAACTTTAGCTATAACTACTTCTAAAGACTCCTTAGTTATAAAAGCTAGGGTATTAGGTATTTCCTTATTATATATAAAAGGTATCTTTTCTAAGGCTTATAGCTATAGTTTAGGGTTAAAAAAAGGCTTATAACTCTTAGGAGGCGCTATAACTAAATTATAAAGTCTAAATATAAATATATACACTAAATTAAGCAATTTTAGTAGGTTCTTTAACGTTTACACTTAAGATAGTAATATATTATATTCTAGGGGGTCTCTAGGAGGAGTAGTTAACTTAAGATATAATAAATTAGATAATATATATAATTTTAATGGCTTTTTTACTAATTTATTATAAGGTTTAGACTTAATAAAGTCTACTAAGGCAGTAGGTTATTAGTCTATATCTAGGGATATACCTACTAAGGCTATATTTAATAGTAAAGTAATTATCCTTCTGCCTTTTTCTATAAAGGCTAGATTAATAAGTTTAGCAATAAATTTAATATCTTTCTTATTACAATTAGTATAATTAAATACTTTCTAAAAGCATATATTATAAGCCTTAATAATGTAATTATCCTTAGGAAGCTATACTTTAAATAAATAACATTTAAGACTTTCTATACCTATAAGGCAGCCCTTTTTAGCCTAGAGGGCTATCTTTATAGTATATATACGCCTTTCTTTAGGAATTTATATATATATAATATATCCCTAAGTTTAGAGATTTTAAATAAATACCTTATTATTTAAACTAACCTTATTAAATAATGCTTATTGTAATAATTTACTGCTAGTACTATTTATTAGCAATAGATTTATAATCTTAGCAGTATATTTTATTATATATAGCTATAGAATATTAAGAAGCTTAGCACTAATTATAAAAGCATATACTATCTCTATAAGGGTTCTTTTAGCCCTCTTAATAATGCCTTAATATACTAGAATATAAAGAGCATTAGTATATAAAATAATACTTTTCTTATAGCAGTAGCTAGCAAACTTTTTGCCTAAGAATTCTATAGTATTATTAGTATAAAAGTACTTAATAGTAAAGCTACTGCTTATATTTTCTATAGTAATCTACTAAACCTTTATAGCTTTCTATAAATTCTTATAACTTATAGTTAGAATTACCTAGTAAAAATAGGTGTATATATTAATTGCATATAAAGTATAGTTCTTTCCGCTAAACCCCTCTAGTTTATATATAATATAATCCTAAAAAACATAGAATAAAAAAGATTAAGCGTTAGTTTAAGGCTTATAGTAAATAATTTAATTAGCTTTTATAAGATAGCAAGCCTTATAATAAAAGTTATAAAGAGAAATAGAATTAATAGAGATACTAGCTTCTTTATATATATATAGAATATAATCCTTTTCTACATGCTTAAGTCTTTTATATAAAAGGCTATATTTTACATTCTTTATAATAGCCTTTATAGGCAAAGCTATAAAGTTAAAGTAAGGCTCTTCCTTATATAAATTTAGGACTATAATATTAAAGGCCTAGTAAAAAGAAGCAACTCTTTAATAAGAAGACTTTATAATTAAATAGTCTAAAGAGCTATTTATAATAATACTAGCTTTCTAAAGAAGGCTAGGAGAGATTATATTAACTTTAGCTTTAAGGGCAAGCTATATATTTAGTAGCTTAAGATAGCCCCCTACTATAGGTATTTTTACTATTTTAATGCCTTTTATTATAAGTAGTTAACTATTACTTGCAGTTATTAGCCTAACTACTATATCTATATTAAAATATATAAACCACTTTATTAAATTAAATATATAGTTACTATAGCCTATATTTAGTATATAATTAGTTTTTTTAAGTTAATTAGAGTTAGTAGCTGCTATATAAGCATTATTAGCACTTATAGTTATACTGCTAAAGGTATTTCTAGCTTATATAATATCCACTAAAGCTATGCTCTTAGGCTTTATATTAGGAGTCTTTTTCCTGCTTTTCTTAATATAGTTAGATATTTTCTTAGAATATAGCTTCTAGCAAAACTTAGGCTTATAGCCTCGTTAGCCTGCCTTAATAGTATAACTATATTTTAATATAGTTTTAGTTATAGTAAATAAGGTTTTCTTTGTTATAAAGTTAGACTTCTGCTCTATTATAGGCTTATTAAACTTATAAGTAAGATACTTTAGTATCTCTACCTTTTTTAATCTATTAGTAGTATAGCCTTAGATCTTCTATATATTATATATATTAGGCATAGAGCCCTTAATAGCGCGGAGCATCTGCGTAACCTATATAATATTAGGTAATTTTATAATATTAGTAATTCGCTACTAAATATTCTAATAATAATTAAGCTAGGCCCTTATTATTAAGTAATCTACCTGCCTTAATTAAAAAAATATATTTAAAAGCTTAATAACTATAATATTAGCTTAAAAGCTATAGTTATTATAAATAAGAGCTATAAGGTCTATTATATAGCCCTTATAATTCTATCCCACTCTAAGGATATTTTTCTATATATATATAAATAGCGTTTGCTATATTAAGTGCATTAATAAAGTATGCTTTTAATTAGTTTATACTAACTAAGGAATTATGCCCTTAAAATGCCTAGTTAGGCTAAGGATATATATATATATCTTTATTAAGATTTTCTATTCTTTAAAATTCTTAGATCCCTTTAAAGAGGTAATTTATATAGCTTTTAGGATTATATCCTTTATACTAGTTATTAGGTTAGTATCCTAACTCTAGTATACTATACCTAGCGCTAAATTTATAGTCTAGTTAGTTATAATAGCTTTAATTTAAAAGCTTTAAAGTATTATAAAGTTAGTTATATTAATTCACTATAACTTAGTATTTAATGCTAAAGAATTATTAGTTTAGTTAAGTAGTAAGTTAGTATAAGTAGCTTATTACTTAGTTAAATTACTATATAGCTTACACCTTTATAGAGATTATAAAGCTAAAAATTAGTAGGTTTATTATAGGCATTTTCTATACCTTAATAATAAAAGGAGAAAACTCTATAGAGTTTTACCTAGTTATACCTTAGCCTAGTTAGTAGGCATAGCTTTACTTTATAATTACTATACCTAATAATTTATAATCCCCTCTTTTATTAAACTAATACTTAGGTAGTTCTAACTTATTAGAATAGTAGTCCTAGCTAGCAGTTAAAGGGGTTATAATAAGGGCCCCTTTTTTTATAAGACTTAGTAACTAAGTTTTATAATATATATAGCTATAGTGTTAACTACTATAACTAATAATTAATAATTTTTATATATAAGCGCAAAGGCAAAGGTTTAAATCCTACATTAAAGAGTATTTTTATGCCTTTTTAGCATTAACTAAATTAACTAAAGCTATAGAGAAGCCTAGTTATAATAATAAAAAAATTTTTATAGCCTAAGGGGGCTTATAATAAAAGGGGTAAATATATAGTAAGGTAGCTATAAAAGATATAATAGACTAAGTTTAGCCTTTTATTAAAAAAATAGGTATACTAATATAGTAAAGTGTAATAGAATAAAAAAGTATAACGTTAAATATTAAAAAATCTAGAAAATAGAGGGCTTATAACCTATTATATTTAGTAATAATGCATAATATATATTCTATCTAGTGGAGGATACTCTAGCTACCTAAAATGTATGTAGTGGGTGTCTTAGGCGAGATGCCTAAGATATAAGGCTAGATACTAGGGCACTACATCCGAGGGTTCCGATAAGGGGAACATCGGAGGGTCTGTGGTGCGCAACACATACATCGTACGGCCCTTGCAAAACGCCCTCTGCCTTGTCTGCTTTCTGGTTTTTTAAAACAAGGAACGAGAAGTGACGCATATTCGGTATACGTTCATTAAGTACTTTCAAAGCTCACTTTCGTCTTGCTTTGTAATCTATCCTTCCTCTATCATGCAAATCATTGACGAGACCATGTCTGCGTCCAAGATACCTCTTATTGAGCCATCGACGGTCAAACTTGCCTTGGCGGCGGTACGTGTTTTTTCTATCCTGCGTCTTCAAGTCCCCCCCCCCCCCCCCCCCCCCCCCTCTTTTTTTTTTTTTTTTTTGAAAAAGGGGGGCCCGGGTTGTGCTCGACATCTTTCTTGATGATACTGTCATGAATGCCATGTAAATGAAAAAACAAGTATTGATTCCTCTCCCATCAGGACCAAGCCACCAAGCAGCACATCCTCCGCAGCCGCAATGACATCCGCAACATCCTGTCCTGCGATGGCTCCGACCCGCGCCTCATGGTGGTGGTCGGGCCCTGCAGCATCCACGATGTCGACGCCGCGCTGCATTACGCGTCGCTGCTGTCCAACGCGGCGGAGCTGTTTCAGCGGGAACTGCTCATCGTGATGCGCGTCTATGTGGAAAAGCCGCGGTCGACGGTCGGATGGAAAGGCCTGGTCCACGACCCGGACTATGCTGCTGGTGGGCAGTCCAAGACGACGCGGCGGCGGACCGGAAGCCCGTCCACGTCGTCGTCGTCGTCGTCGTCGCCGGGTCGCAACAGCAACAGAGGCAAAAGTCATCCCGAGCTCAACAAGGGCGTCCTCATCTCGCGCAAGGTCATGCTCGACGTGGCCCAGCGGGGCCTCCCTGTCGCCACGGAGCTGCTCAACCCGCTCCTGGCGCAGTACTTTGACGATGTGGCCTCTCTGGGCGTCATTGGCGCGCGCACCACCGAGAGCCAAACCCATCGTGAGCTGGCCAGCAGCATGCCCATGCCCGTGGGCTTCAAGAACGGCACCGACGGCAGTCTCAGGGTCGCCACGGATGCCATGACGTCGGCCTCGCATCCTCACACCGTGGTCGGCTTCGACAACCACGGCCACATTGCCTACCACGTGAGTTCCGGGAACCCGCACACCTTTGTCATTCTCCGCGGCGGCAGCCAGGGTCCCAACTTTGATGCCGAGTCCGTGGCGTGCGCGCTGGGGGAGCTCCGTCGCGCGGGCCGGACCCCCGCCGTGGTGGTGGACTGCAGTCACGGCAACTCCATGAAGGATTATCGCAATCAGGCTGCTGTGGCGGCGTGTCTGGCCGACCAGATTGCTAGTGGCGTTCCCATCAAGGGCGTCATGCTTGAAAGCAACATTCACCCGGGGCGGCAAGACGTGCCGGAGGAGAACGAGGAGGAGCAACAGCAGCAGGAGGAGGAGGAGGAGGGGACGGAACATGTTGCGGCACCGAGCCAGAGACGCACAGAGTACGGCGTGAGCATCACCGACGGCTGCATCGGCTGGGCTGAGACGTCGACCATTCTCGGCAAATTGGCCGCGGCGGTCAGGATGAGGCAGCAGAAACTGGGCATGGCGGCAGCGACGACGGCCGTCTTGGACAAGGCGCTGCAGTGTGATGCTGAAAAGTCCATGGTGGCGAGGCAGGCCACGGAGGTGCTTGTGTAGGGGTGTTTACAAAATTGTTTTTACTGTTTTTATCCCTGTTTTTATCCCTGTTTTTTTTAACCCACCCATGTTCATTAGTTATTGTCTGTGTTTCTAATTCATCCTTTCCGCAAGATGACGTGAGATTTATTGCTCTCCTTTAGATTGAGCGGAGTCAGTTCTCTTTACTATGAACTTTTCTCCTGCCTTCACCCACCCCCTTAGTTGAACATGAAAAATAGGAGCAGCCTCTCATGGGGGCCGCAGCCCTTGGTCATTGGTTCCATCACAGATCATGCATGACCAAGGACTCACGGCGTAGTGCACTTTCGTGGCTATCAATATTCTGCTTTACATCTAACGCGTAAAGGTGTCTTGGACAAAAAAAAAAACTAAACCAATTTCCCCAAAGTCACTGATTCAATCTACACGAGAATTCCCCTCCCCCCCGTAATGACCTGATCAAAACCAGCCTTGTCCACCGCATTCTTTCCCCGAAGAGCCTTGAACTTTCGCTGAATCCAATCTCCGCTCGTAACGGCCATCTCTTCATTCGTGTCGGAAACCTGCCGCGGCAGCAACGGGCTCGGCAATCCCCTCAGCAGGGCATGATCCTCCGGCCGGGCCAGATACGCCATGCTATACCGTTCCGGCATGGCACACCCAGCCACGGGCCCAACCCGGTGCAGCGCACTCTTGAGCAGCCCATTGCTCATCATGGTGAGGCAGTCACCGACATTGACGACTGCGTGTCCCGGCTTGGGCGCCACGTACAGCCAGTCGGACTCGTCGTACGTGGTCGATCCCCCCCGCCGGCCCTGCGACAGATGCACGGGCAGAACTTGCAGACCGGGCGTGTCGGAAAATACAAACGTCAAGCTGCCCATGTCGGTGTGAGGCGTCTGCGGGATGCCCACGGGGTTGGCCTCGGGGTGATACTTGAGCAGGCGGAGCAGATCTGGCGACGGGCGATGGAGGCCCTGGAAGTCCTCGAAGCGCTGGCCCTTGGGTATCAGGAGGGAGGTGGAGAGGGAGTTCATGATGGTGTAGGTGGCGCGGTTGAGGAAGCGTATCAAGAAGCGCAGTTGGTCTTGATAGCTTGCCACGATGGGGGGATGAGGGAACGGCTCATCCGATAGCTGGAGGAGACCATTTCGGGGCAGCTGGAGGTTATTAGCCATGATGATTCTTTCTCTTTACATAGATTGACTGATACGCAGCTCGGCAAGGGGGAAAAGAGAGAGGAAGGAACAAGAGGGACAAAACCTACTGCCCAACTTTCAAACCCATCACCTCGACCATCCTTGGCCGTGATATTCCTCCCCTTGGGCTTGTACCCATTCAGCTTCAGCGCAGACACCTTGTCCACGTCAAACAGATTCTTCACCTCAGCAGGGTATTCAAACAGCCTCTTTGACATGTCAAAGATGTCGTGCACACACTCCAGCAGGCCTACATGATCAGGATGCGTCAGATCGAGGTAGAAGAATCCATCCTCAACACACGTCTGCAGAAGAGTGAGGTCTTCCACAACAGAGCCATTTTCGAGATCATGCAGCGAGATGGTGCGGAGGCAGGCCAGCTTTTCTGCTGGAATGTTGACTTCCGGTGAAATGACAGACGGCATCATGAAAATCCACTGCTGTTTCTTTATTTTGTTTTTTTTGTTTTTTGTTTTTTTCCTGTTTTGCTTTATGCAAGAGGTGTATCAAGTTGGAGGTAAAACAGGGAGGTTTTTTTTTAAAAAACGATCAACAGCAACGTTGGAGTCTATGTGGGAAAATCGAGTAATGCAACTAAAATCCAACAGCCAAGAATATCAAGCCAACTTTTTTCCTTTTTGAATGCATCTTCAATAAGCGTCAAAAAAGGGGGCTTGACATGGTCGACTCGGGCACCGAGTACACTGTGCTTGGCGCACTGTACCTTGTTTTTGTAACTTCAAATGGTGTGCGTCTTGTATATTCAAAAGGTGAATGAATGAATGAATGCCTACTTGGGACGAAAGGGGGCGTCCATACCTGGATTACACAAACCGCGTCAAATCCCGCCACAGACTCGGTCGGGACGCACCTCGCAAAAATGGTCGACTGTCAGCCCGTCAGCCTCGTCAGCCCGTCACACCGCGGTCAATCATGCCAAAAAGCCGGGGCAAAACATCTGCAGCGCATTCATGTGGTTTCATGCAACGTTCGGTTGTACCACCCCGATCCGGGGGTCGTGGCCGCCCGGAGCCCGGCCCTTGGGCAGAGATCAATCATCTCCTTGTGGGCTCTGGACGTAGTATCACCAGTCAGCAACTGCTGACCAGATCCTCTTTTTCCTTCTTTTCGAATCAATTTTGGGAAATGAATCTATTCATTGATGCAGACACCCTCTCCTAGCGCTCTGTCCACCTGTTGCACGACCATTGATATCTTTTGCCGGCGGACCGCCCTTTTCCTTTGCCCACGATGCATGCATGACTCTGGCACCGGGCGATGCACCGGAGTTATTGCAAGCGACGTATCTCTTGATTTGGGAATAGGGGCTCCCGAGTAGCAGGGGCTAGCACATTGTACGTGCGGCCGGCCAAGAAACCGAGAATGATGACACTGATTGGGATTTTGTCTTTCCCCTTATCTCGCTCCCGCTGACCGACGCCTCTTGCTTGCTAAGAAAGAGCAAAGAGAGTATCTTACTCATTATTAGAGCACAGCCCCCCCCCCCCCCCCTTTTTTTTTCTTTTTTATCATCTTCAAGAAAGAGGCAATCACATGCGACTTCAACATCATAACTTGCATTTTACTCTCTTCTTTTTTATTCAAGCCAACCGCCCTTTCCACCTCGGCTAGACTTGTTCAAGCGAGCTGAACATTTGCTCTTCTTTTCAAACAAGAAAGAAATAAGAAAGAAAGAAAAGAAAAAAAAAAGGGAAAAAGACTTCAAAAGAACATACCACATCATGGCCCCTTCAGCATGTACAGATCTAGAGCACCTGCCCTCTTCTGCCACGCAGGCAACAGACAATGCCAGTGATAGTAAACGCACTGGCGCCGACTACTGGTGGCTCACCGCCGGCAAGGACCTCGCTCACATGATGCAAGAGTCCAATTATCCAGACGACGTGGCGCGCCAATTTCTGTCCTACTTCCGACAGAACATATGCCCTCAGCTTGGAGACGCGGTCACGCCGGCGTCCAAGAAGAGCGGCCTGGGCTGGGACGGCTCGCCATTCGAGTACAGTCTTGAGATCAAGAGCACCGGCTCGACGCAGACGGTCCGTGTGGGCGTCGACTTGGCCAATCTCAAGGCCCCCGCTGCCGGTCATGCCGCCCCGGATGAGGCATCCGAGGGCGTCTTGTCCACGTCGAATACGCGCAAGGTGGTCGACGCGCTGGTCGGCAAGACGGCCAACTTTGACGATTCCTGGTACCACTCGCTGCTCAAATTCTTTGACCAGTCTCAGCAGACCAAGGAGAGGCAACTTGAGCTCGCGGCCCAGGTTGGCCATCAGACCCCCGTCGTCATCGGGTTCGACATTCATCCTACCGCGGCTGCCTCTCCATCTTCATCCACCTCTGCCACCACTGACGGCGATACTACCACCACCACCACCACTACTCTTCCTGCCATGGCCAAGGTCTACTTCACACCTTGCCACACCGCCGCAGAACTAGGCCAAACTCGCTGGAAGACCATCTGCCAGGCCATCCACCAGCTCCCCGACATCTCGTCCAAGTATCCTGCCCTGCTCAACTCCCTCAAGATGCTGGATGACTTCCTTGACACCAAGCCCGCTCTCTGGCAAGAGGGCGCCCGTTACGTGGCCACCGACTTTGTCTCGACCGACCAGTCCCGTCTCAAGGTCTACCTCCGCTACCCAGGCAACTCCTTTGACGAAATATGGGACTGCTTCACCCTGGGAGGCCGCATCCCCGCCCGCGAGGAAGACAAGGCCATGTTCCAGGACCTCATGACCCTCACCGGAGCCGGCACCGGCGCCGACGCCGACGCCAGCAGCAATCCCGTCAACTCGGACCTGGACTACACCAACTTCCGCCGCAAGATGACATGCATGTACTTTTCCCTGTCGGCCAAGAACCCCACCCCGGCCTCCAAACTCGGCATCTACCCGGCCAATTTTGCCCCCAACGATCTCGCCATTGCCAGGGGACTGGATACCTGGTTGGCAAAGTACAAGTGGCCGGTTCCGGGACGGTCCTTTGAGGAGCAATTGAAGAGAATATTGTACGTTCTGTTGCCCAAACTAATTTATATATGTATATTGCACCATGACCTGCAATTCTTGCTAACACCACCACAGCACACACCGCAGCCTGGACCAAAAGACGGGCCTCTTCACCTTCATCAGCATCGGAAGAAAAGAGGATCCCACCAAGAAGGATCTGAGTATGCAGCTGTATCTGGCGCCGGAGCTGTATGCCAGTCCGCGGGAGTGGTGATGGTGATGGTGATGCGTCACGGGCAGACGGTTCTGGTGTATTTCCAATCCATGATGCAAAGAGAAAACAACCAAGCAAGCAATATATACACCCACTGTATATATATACATGTGTGTGTGTGTGTGTGTGTGTGTGTGTGTGTGTGTGTGTGAGAAAGGATGCATAGTTTGGCACCAGAGTATAGTAAATCTGCAGATTTGTCAGCCGTGCTCGTTATTTTAAAGTTCAAAAGTCTAAATAATTTAGCCATGCCGTGAAAGCGTCCGCCGGCCGGTGTTGCTTGTTCGGCACTTGTACCCTAGACATAATTCATGTACCCGGTAGGTAGTATGTACATATGTATATGTACATGCACGGCGAACTCTGGGCGATTAGTGCGCCAAGGGACTCATACGAAGGCTGAAGCAAAAGCAACGGTCTTGTAGGCGGGATGCAAATTATCAAGCGTGTCGGCAACGGTGTGACAGACTCTGTGGTTACTCGTTAAGTGGCGCTTTATCCGTGTGTGCGCCCTCTCTCCGAGAACCTGGGTGCATGCCATAGTCGCATGCAACATGACGTCCGTGTACTTGGATGTCATGTTTGGCGAATGATTCCGAGAGCGCATTGTACGACAAGATAAGATATTTCCGTGAACAACCGACACTACTCCTGATGCCGAATGTGTTGCTGGTCGGATTTTACCATGCCAACCAGGACATGGAGTCATCAACCTTTTTTTTTTTTTTTTTTTCAGCCACCCCCTGCTTTCCCAAACACACACCCCCTAGTCCCCTTCCAATCGAACCGTTGCACATTATTCTTCCCGCACAGCCGACCCGCCTTTAGTCTGCATCTGCCTCCGCTCCAAGCTGACGCGCCCATACATGTACGCCCCTCCGGGGGTGGCGTGTACACCAGACCGCAGAGGAGAGCCGACTCCGCCGACACCCCCCCGCCGCCTGCTCCCCGCCGCCCGCCTTTTAGTTTCAGTTTCTCCTTTGGGCCCCGGCCGGGTGTTGTATGCTACGATCCTGGCAGAAGGAGAAAGGAAGAAAGAGCCACACTTCCTTGACTGCTTGCTTTGCGGGGTTTCTTCAGGCAGATCATGAAGCTTATTCATCTCGCGTTTCATCTTCCTAAGAAGGAAAGAAAGAAAAAACATTAAAACTTAAAAACCTTAAAAAGTTAAGAAAAAATAGAAAAGAAACTTAAGAAAAAAGTTAATAAGGAAAAGCATTTTCTGCTTTTGCTTCCCGTTCTAGAAAAGGGACGACAACACAAAAAAAAAAGAAGCAGGTACTGACTGGACAGTGCCCCAAAAGTAAAGAAATGGGCTCCTCACTCGAGACCCAAGGAATATGGACTCTAAGCCAGCTTTTCTACCAACGTGCCGTTGACCAAGATCAAACTCCGCTGCTGGCATTTCCCAGATCAAAGAATGGAGCCACCGACTTTGAACCGCTCTCGGGACGGACCTTGTATCGCTTCATCAACGGGGCTGCAAAGTGTCTGGCAGACAGGGGATTCCCTCCCCTACTGGTTTGTCGTTCTCCTCCCTCGTTTTCTTTACCTCGCTGCTTTGATATGATTTTTTGCCAGCCCCTTCGTTCCCTCACGGTGTTCCATATTAACCGTCTTTCCCGTCATCTAGAATCCTGATGAGCGGGTCGTAGTCGGGGTTTGCTCCCCGACTGATCTGGACTACCTCGTCACGATATTTGCCCTCATCCAGCTGGGCTATATTCCCATGCAAATCTCACCTCGTCTCGCCCCCAGAGCCATGGTAGACTTGTTGCAGATGGTACAGAGCGCCGGGCAGCGACACCTTTTGTTGTGCGGCTCGAGCCTCACCCCCGAGAAACTGCATCCTCTGCGTCAGAAAGTAGAGCTGTACCCCGTAATTACAAGGGACCAGTACGACCAGGGCATGGCCGACGACGACAACGACCAGAAGATCCATGTTCCGATGAGTAACGCCAATAATGTCAACAGTTATCATCGCCAGTGCATCATCCTACACAGCTCAGGCTCGACCGGCCTTCCAAAACCCATTGACTACAGCCATCGGAAGCTCTTGGCCGCGGCATCCTACGCACAGGATGCGACAGCTTTCATCACGATGCCCTTCTCCCACGCCCTGGGCATGATGTCTTACATGCAGGCCTTTGTCAAGCGCAGGACTGCCTTCGCCATCAGCGGCCACGTGCCCCAGACGCATGCTTCCATCACTGCTGCGCTGAAGGAAACGAAGCCAGATATTGTGTGGACGGTCCCCTATGTGCTGCAGCTGATGGCGGGACGGCCCGAGGGAATCGAGGCTCTGAGAAACTGTCGTCTTGTGAGCAGCGGGGGCAGCCGACTTCCGGATGAGTTGGGCAATTTATTGACCAGGCATGGCGTCCACGTTGGATTGCAATTTGGCTCGTAAGTTTTTTTTTTTTGG
>SRPT01000744.1:0-15278 GCA_018360205.1 Claviceps digitariae
AATTATTATAAAGGAAAGAAAAGGGGGTAAAAAAAAGATAATATATATATATATATATATATATATATATTCTTCAAAGGACTAATCCTCTCCGCAACCCCCAGACTGTGCATCTATTTCCAGCCCCTCGTCGGACTCTCCTCCCTGCTCTGTCTGCTGATGCTCCTGGTCAACGAGGTCGAGCCGCTGTCCAACACGGGCTACTTGTGTACGCAGCTCGCGGTGCTGTGTTCGACGGGCGCGGCGGTCGTGTGTCTGGCTTGGGGGGCCGTGGAGACGGCGCGGGGGGGTCCATATGGCGAGGGCGATGGCGATGGGCAGGGACAGGGAGAGGAAGTGGCGGAGAGGGCGAGACTGGTGATGGGGGTGGCGGTTGGGGTTGGGGGAATGGTGTTGGGGGTGGTGGGGGGTTGTTTGGCGAGGGGGTTGGTGATGTGCTGGTTCGGGGGGGATGGGGGGTTTGGAGTCTGGAGAGGGAGGAGAGGGGGGGGGGTTGGGAGTGGGAGCATGGTTTGATATCGGGGGCAGGATGTTTTGGAAAGTGGACTGACGTAATGGACGAGTGGAAAAATCATGGCCTCGTTCTTGTCAGGTGAGTTGGACATGGTACTCCTGCATTCACAGCCAATCTCACGGTCATCTTTTTTTGAATCTTCCGTGTTCTATCCCTTATATAAACTCTGACCTCTAAAAGTGTTTAGTCGTAGGTTTCACATCCTAGTTACAACAACGCCAGGGCCCTCTTGTTACCTTCACTGCGGAATATACCTCGCCTCTTAAATGAACCGTGATATCAAGAGGGCTGCGAAAGAATGAGTGCCTACGTGCTTGGAGGCTGTTACGCGGAAACTGCCTCTTTTTGTGTCACCAGGACGGCCAAGATGAGCTGGCTGTAAGACGATGTAATACATGACAGATGCATCAAAGGCGGACCGTGGGTTTCAACCTGTAGTGCTAGCAAATGTGTCATTCTTTTTGTCGTGGCCATCTCTTGAATTGAGATTCCCGGGCTGGCACAGATTAAAAAAAAAAGAAAGAAAGAAAAAACAAAGTTGCGGAATTTCAAGTATACCTCCTTCATACAAAGATTCGCAAGCAGAAGAATAAATCTCAGAACGAGGAGTCAGCGACCTGACAATACATACAGATCATGCATTGGTAATTCCGAAATTTTCTGCACTAATTTGGCGAGATGGAAGTGCTGACGAGGACATCGGATGCCAGGGTACCCATCTCACTTGAGGCTCAAGTCTTTGCATTCACTAATAAGAACGTCGTGTACAGTTCACGGACTGCCCGTGGCCATGATGTCTTGTGTTCAGCACCAACACGGACTGCAAGTCATAGTAAAGTGTATAGTTTGTATTAGCAAGAATCGCAGCATGAATTGCAAGGCAGAATGGCCGAGTGGTCTATGGCGACGGTCTCAAGCACATGAATATGTACTTTCGCCTCCGAAAAGGAGCGTTCCGTTCACGAAAGTGGCCGGGGTTCGAATCCCCGTTCTGTCAGGTGTTTTATTTTTGAACTTTTTGTTCAAAGTGCTGCTTTTCATTCATCTTTTCTGACATCCGATTTGCTGCAATGACCCATCGTTTTGTCTCTTTTTGACGAACGGGAGGTTTTGTGACAGGCTGCTGCTGCTGCTGCTGTTCTGTGATGGAGGCATGGCGTGCATCGCTTGCGTGAGGTTTGACTTGCACGATGCGGGTAACACCAGTGGCATACATTTTTGATGAATCATGTCTGGCGCTGCTCAATTGAAATTCCGGGTTCTACGTATCTCTTGCTGTCCACCCGCACTCGTAACTGAATTGAAATAAAACTATCCCCGATGCAAGTGCTTCGAGTTTTTTTACACCGCCGGCAAGGCGGACCATGTACTTTTGTACTCGGACTTACTTGGCATCCCACGCACAGCGCGCGACGGGGGAACCAGTGCCCAGTGCTCCGCTCAGTGCTCGCTGTCCACTGCCGAGAGCTGAGTCATGACACGCGACCTCGGCGATAACGACACAGAGGTCAAGGCGTGCAGAAAAGTCACCGCTTCCCCCCCACCTTCCCGGACACCTGCTTCTGGAGAACAAAGCTGCATGGGCGGATACGCGCAGGAAAAAAAAAGGAATTAAGTTTGAAGGTTTTTTTTTTTCCAAGGTTTTTTTCCCAAAAAAAAAATCAAAATAAAGTAGTCATAGTAGTAGCAATAATAAAGACACCATCCCCAGCCCAACACGGCAGCATTGCTAGTGCCGTCATCCGTGGAAACGTTGGAGGCGCGCGACAATCACATTGCGATTCACTACCATCGATCCACCACCCATCACATCTCACTCTCTCTTCTCGTCTCTCCTCTTCTCTCCTCCTGGGCACGTTGCCTCCAACACTTTCAGCGAGTACTCTTGCCGTCGACCCAACGCGTTTTTGTGTCATTGAGATTCTCTGCTTCTTTCTTTCTCTTCTTTCTTTCTCTTTTTTTTTTGTGCCTCCCCCTTCGATCTTGTTTGCCAAGCTGCTGTATCTCTCCGGTCTGCTCTACTGAGTACTGAGTGACCAGAAAGGAAAGGAAAGACGAACCATACAAGTCAAAAGAACGATTGCCCCTTCACAATGGTGGAAAAAATCTACGTTACATACAATGAGGTTGGTGCTTGCAAAAGACCCCCATCACGGCGCTCCTGTGCCATCTCATCCGAGGGCAACAACGTGGACTTGGCGCCGAAAACAACACATAACACAGAAAGAAACCTGCGCAAAACTTGACAAAACGTCTTTTCTTCCTCTTCTTCCTTTGTTCACCACCAATCACGCCTTTTACTAACCCCCCCGCGCAGGTCCACGAGCTGTGCCGCAAATCAGCCAACCGCCTCTTGACCGAGTTCCAGCCCCAACTCATCATCGCCATCGGCGGCGGCGGCTTCATCCCCGCACGCATTCTGCGCTCCTTTCTCAAAAAGGACGGCTCGCCCAACATTCCCATTCAGGCGATTGGCTTGTCGCTCTACGAGTCGCTCGGCGAAGACACCGACGTGGAGACGATTGGCAAGGAGGTCAAGCGCACGCAGTGGCTGGATTTCACCTCCCTGGGCACCATGACCAACCTGATTGGCAAGCGCATTCTCATCGTGGACGAGGTGGACGATTCGAGAACCACGCTTGCGTATGCGGTCAAGGAGCTGGAGAAGGATGTGGAGGTGGCGCGGCAGGAGGCTATTGGGAAGGGCATGGCTGAGGATCTGCCCAAGACGGAGTTTTACATTTTTGTGCTGCACGTATGTTTTTTTTTTCTATTTCCCCTCTGCTCTTCTTTCCTTTTTTTTTTTCTTTCTTTCTTCTTCTTCTTCTTGCCCTTTTGGCACAAACATGCTGACGACATCTCTTCCGGGCCCCCAGAACAAGGACAGAAAAAAGGACGGCATCCTGCCCGACGACATGCTCGCCAAGCGCTACGAAGCGGCAGTCACCACTGGCAACGTCTGGATCAACTACCCATGGGAGGCAATCGACATTGCCGAGCACGACAAGCAAGCACAAGGCAAGGCTTGAGGGCGGCGGTAAAAGGACGAAAAAAAAAAGGCGGGGAACCGAAAAGCTGTGCCGTGTGATGAGATTGAAAATCATGACTTGATGAATGAGCTATAGAAAATAGAAAAAAAGCCGGGTACACTCGCAGGGAAAGAAGGCGCATCTAGTCGAAATTCAGCCAAAACGTCAATACCAATTCGTAAATGTTTTTTTAAAAAACAAAATCCACTGCCTATGTATGGTGTGTGAGTTCTGAAACCTCTGAAGAAGTGGTGCTATGTGTATCTTTGGATGTAATGCTTTGTCTAAGTGTTCGCTTCCAGACGCCGTGTCGTGCAGGTCTCTTGGTATATCAAAAGAAGAATGGGACAAAAAAAAAAGGAAAACACGTCGTTAGTAACATCGTCTTCACCCGCCTATCGTTCCCTCCCGCGCATGCTTCTCCTTCAACCTCTTTTCCTGCTTCATAAACTCCCTGAAGCCGACAGGCACGTTGCGATACACCTCCTCATCCCACGTATCCTCCGCAGTCTTGTCTTTCTCACCCGACACCGCCCGGCTCGTCTCAGAAGAGCGCCCATGGCCGTCACCGTTCATGGCTTCCACCGTCCCGGCCGTCGATGATGCTCGCGCATGCGCCTCGTGCTTCTTCGCCGTCCACTCCTCCATGTCTTCTCTGAATCGGTCCCATACGCAGTTGACGCATCCGCTCATGCAGCAGTTATCCGGCTCCTCTGGCTGAGGCGGGACCAGCACCCCCGCTACGTACGTGGACCGGGCTTGCTTCACGGCCAATTTGTCGGCTTCGTCGGCCGGTCCGAGGAGGCGCGATCCGAAGATGATGCGCGCTTTTTCCTGGGGCGTAGGTTCTCGCGACGCGGGTGGCGACGAAGAGTTTGTGGTCGCAGGTGTGCTTGTGCGCGCTGAAGCTGGTTTCTTGTTCTTGTCGCTGGAGGATGATTTTGTGTCGTCGGCTTCGGACCGTGTATGCGCCGTGGTCGCCACCGATGGTTGCGCACTCGGGTCGGCGGTGCGAGGTGGCTCCTCGGATTTCTCAACATGAGGGCCATTGAGGAGGACGGGATCGCGCAAGATACTGGTGTAATAGTCTCCTAGGGGCATTCGCTGCGGCCACTGCAGTTCCTGGAAAGAAGAGCAGGAGGCTGTAAAGAATCGGGTCGAAGCGGCAAGACGGGGGGGGACTAGACGGAGGCGTGAGGTGACTATTCTTGTGGGCGCGGACATTATGAGGTGGCTGGGGTAAAAAATAAAGGAAGAAAAAGGAAAAAAAAAAGAACAAAAGAAGAAAAAGACGAAAAAATCTTTCTATGAATCTTTCATGTCTCGGGGAATCAAAAGACTGGCTTCCTGGTGCGCGAGCGAACCGATGGACGAAATATTTCAGGAAAATATCGGAGGGGCGGATTTCGGCGGCAGATTTGTCTTGTCGGCAAGACGTCATTTGGGGGAGTTTGGACCAAGAGACGTGGACTTTGGCACGTGATGGAGCAGCCGTTAGTAGGTTGGGATACTAACATCTCGTTCCGTTGCGTTGGTGGAAGTGGCTGGATCCGTCGTCAAGGCAATACACTTCGACCGCACTTTCCTCAACTGTCCCATTGGTCAACTGTCATTTAAGCAGGTCCTGGCGAGAGCCAAAGAGAAGGCTCGGCTCAGTGGCAGGCGCTCCTTCCTTGCTGCGCCGGCCCCACCTGCACCGCGGCCGGGTCTTCACTGTCCACTGTCCACTGTTGACACCAGACACCAGCAATGTCCTGGTCGGATGGCTTTTGATTCCACGAAACGCGTCAATCGGTTTCTGGTCGCATTCCTCCCCCCCAAGGTCCGGCCGACAGCAACGTGAAAGAGTCCCCATGCTCGTGAGCATGATGCAGTCGTAATCTCGCGCACGTGTTTTTCACGCTTAATACGGTCGCGATGCCGTTGTCTCGCTGGTGACTTGCGCATCCTCCTCTGACAGAGTAGCATGGAAGAGTCAGCGCCAAAGCGACGACGCGTTTCTCAAGACCCCGACACACCACCGGCTCCAGATCCTCGTCCAAATCCAACGTTCGACAACCCACAGTCCCAGTCCCAGTCTCAGTCACCGTTACCTTCACAAACACAGTCTTCCGTCCGCCAACTTTTGTTTCCACCGCCCGCCAGAATTAGTCTTGCGCGCCCAAACCCGCAGATTCTTCAACGAAACCGCGCGCCATCACCGTCTCTGTCCAAGGCCACCACCAATAATACCGCGTCGAGTCGGCCTACGGTAGACCCTCAACGTCGCGCACAGCAGCCGTTGGCCACTCGAGCTGCTCCAGTATCATTTCCCGAAAACAGCCGCGCTCGCAACGCGTCGTCGCGACCCAGAGACACAGTACGGCCGGCCGAAGCGTCGCCTGATTCTGAGGCAAGTGCCCGGTCCGGCCTGGGCAGTCCACCACGAAGAACTCCCGTGAGACCGACCCCGCGACCCCTTCCACCGCCTGCTCCCGAAGGAGACGACGAGTTGAATACCTTTCTGTCGCGGACGCAGAGGATTATACGCAATACTGGGGTGCCCATACCCCCGCCCCCAGAACCTGAGCTCCCACCGGTTGTCTCTGATCCCGTTTCTTCTACACCACCACGCGGCATCCATACCAGTCCTAGATGGAGAGACGGATACAGGCGGAAGAAGAAGAAGAAGACGAAGACGACGAAGAACTCCTCACCGATGAAGAGCTCGCCGTTAAAACCACGAAATGACAGTCCATCAAGGACTGCGAGGGCACGTGGTCCCTCATCAAGCCACAGTCCCCATCCTCGCGGCCGAGCCATCACCCGTCCCCTACAAGATCTGGCGCTCAATGCGAACACGAGTGCTGCCCGGCAGGTGCCAGTGTTCAACAAAAATGCAGGCAAAATCAAGGAGAGGGATAGGTTGCGGAGAGAGATTGCGATTCTCCGAAAAGAGATGGACCTTGCAGCACGAGAAAACGAGCGCATTCGAGCGATGCAGAGAGCTGGACGGATCGTGACACCTGCCAATGAGGAGGACGTGCTGAACCTAGTTCAGAAGACGCTCGTTGCGACGAAAACGGCTCCCAGCCCAGGGCTGGCCCATCAAATGGCACAAGCGGCGTTGAAACCTGTGGGCATATTACCGTTTGGACCGTCGAAGCTGATACCCCAGCAGCACGGTGATGCCGACGGCGACGACGAAGAAGCAGAGATCAAGTCTCATCATCCTGTGCAAATGTCTGCCGAAGACGAATTGCCCTTTTTACAATTATTCAGTCCCTTCTCTGCTTCCTCGCAAGTGTCAGTACTGCCTGCTATACCGAATCAACCGATACGACAACGGAGACAAATCACTCTGCGATCGCGCGATCTTCCTGGTCTTTTCACCGCGCGAGTGGATATGGTGGTCAATGCCATGAACTTGAATATTCTGGCATTAAAGGTCCCCGCCCTGGAACCTTCGGCGCGCCCTGAACTGGGCGCCTTCGTTGATAAGCTATGCAGTGGTGACTGCAACAGGTCCATGCATTACAATATCGGCATCATCTCATGGGCAATGGGTGAGTGGTATCGGTTGGCGACACAAAGGGCGCGGTTCTGGTCGCAGCTCGAACAGAGCTTGGCAGACAAGAGCGGCTACTTGCGCTCCGCTGCTCAAATGCGAGAACCGCCCGATGCGCGAGATAAGACGGACCTGGATGATGCAGCACAGGACGAAGCACTCGACCGATGTGACAAGGCAGATCTATTACGGTTCATGGGCCAAAGATGGTATGAAATATCCATCCCGATTAGACCCACCGATGATGGCGGCCCAGAGACAGAGGCAGCGCCAGCCCTGCGTTTAGAGTGGAATATTTGTCTCGATTGGACCGGGGAAGCACAGAGTAAAATGGGTCTCTTTGTGGGCGTTCCGGGCAAATGTAAGTTGAGATGCAAAAAAAAAAAGAGAAGAAAAGATGATGAAAAGGGAGAAAAGAAGAGAAGCCAGCAATTTAATCATGCAAAAACAACTGAAACAAGTGCTAACGGATCTCACTCTTCGTCTTAGGGCGAAAAGCGGATGAACGAGGCGTATTTGCCCAAGTTCCCAAGCTGTTCGAAGATTTGGTGCAAGAGGGCCACCATCCCAGGAAAGCTGTGCGGACCATGGTGGCGCTTTTGGCAGGTGCCTAGAAGCCAATTGCTGTGTATAACAAAACAATTTACTTGTAAACGAGACATGAGGGACATGACACCGCATTTTTTATGTAGTACATACGGATGAGGCGAATTTTTCGTCGAAGCAGGAACTGGCGGACGAGCGGACGGGCGGACCGAGAGCGGAAAAAGAATGGCCCTCACGTTCAATAATACCACCAACCCACGTCTTCTTATTCCGTTACAACTCCAGTCGTGCGTGTCTCATTTCGTGCTTCAACGGTGGTGTTATTCTAGTCTTGTTTTCAAAGGCGTTTTCGCTCCAGCGAGCAACACCACAGAAATACAACATGACCCGGCGTATTCGGCCCTCCCCCTTTTGCAGTCAATCCAGTATCATGACGAAGACGCAGGAAGAAAAAAGACCGGTCCATAAAAAAAAACAAATTTCCCCAGAGGCGCGGGTAAAAAAGTCTTAGTCCACATCAACGCCTAGTTTTCGCAAATCAACCTTGGCCAGGTCAATCTCGTGCATTAGCTCCTCCTGCGCTGAAGGCACGTCATTGAAGGTGAAGATGCCCCAGCCAAGACGGAACAGGAGGAGGGCGCCGAACGAGACGAGAGCCCAGAAGGGGAGCTGGGGGTTTGTGACGAAACGAATGGTTAGCCTTGGCCGTTTCGCGGTTGAGGAAGGGGATGATGCTTTTGTATTTTTTTATTTCATTTATTTATTCCATATGATTCCTTTTTTTTTTGGCCTTTGCCTTTGCCTTTGCCTTTGTATAGGTTCGCTTTCATGAGGGGCCATACGCACCACAGGAACAATCTGCTGCTGCACCAGCGCAGGCAGGGGAATCAATTCGAGATACAGCGCCAGATAGAGCTATTTTGATGGTTTTTTGGAGAAGAAAACACGCGTTAGCGGTGCAATATGTATGTGCATGGGCATGGGCTTTCATAGGGGGACGGTCGCGTACGGATGTGACGAGGAGGCCAAAGGAGATGGTTTGCTGAGCGCGCGTCATGGCTGTGCGTGTGCGTGTGCGTGTGCGTGCGTGTGTGCGCGTGGAGATTGGGTTTTCGAAGACGTGGAGATGGCTCTGAGGGATGTCTTTTCGTTCTTTTGTTTTTGTACGTCTTTTTGGGTTTTCTTTTTCTTTTTTTCTTTTTTATTATTTTTTTTAGGGGGGCTTGGTTGATTCGTTTCGCAGATGGAAAGAACAGAAAAACGGATGGTTAACGAGTGACGGTCGGGGTTGAGGCCGAGACGAAGAACGGGAGCTGATAGCTTGCTTGCTTGCTTGCTTGCTTGGTGGTTAATGGTCAAGGAGGCTGCGATGCTTGCTCACGGGAAACATGGGGACATGGATGGGTCGCGTTGATGGACGGTTGGTTGGTTGGGGTGACTAAGCAGGGTGGGGGTTTTGTTTATTCTGGGAGCGTTGCTGGATGGGGTTGGAGATTGGTTGAATGGTTTTTTGTTTTTTATTTTATTTTATTTTAAAAAGTATTAACATGTGCAAGTTATGATTAGCAAAAGACATAAGGTTATTCTATTCTTATTTATTATATAATCATGAATTATCATCAATTATTGCAGTGTCGCTGATGGCGATGGTCTTTTTCGGAACGTATTGGAGGGTACAGACTGTCTTGGTTGTGCATCGCAGGCGTTGCGGATGGGGCAGCTAGATTGGGAGGAACTGGGTGGTCTTTTGTGTTTGCAGTGGTACATTTCTGTTTATTTGCGTGATGATGTAAAATTAAAATGAATAGATAGTCATTTTTTCTTTTTTTTTCCTTTTTTTTAAAAAAAAAAAAAAAAAAATGAAAAAAAAAAGAATCAATAAATGAAAGCACTCATCACGGTGATGTCAGCCAATAATTCCCCCTCCACGGCACAACAGCAATGACACCCTTGACGGCAAATGATTGTCTGGCGCAAAGAACGGCCCACTCTCGTTAGCTCCCAGACGGGCGCTAATGCAAGCCTTGGATGGTTTGGGGGAGGTTAGTAAAGGGTACAGGAAGGGATCTGTGTTTGTGTTTGTGTGTGTGTGTGTGTGTGTGTGAGAGAGAGAGAGGTGAGAGAGAAAGATAGAGACAAACGGGCATTTTTAATACAATATAATGTGTACCAGTCTCGGACTGATAAGACTCACATCCGTGGAATGTATGTATGTACATGTCGGAGACTCCTGTGACACATCCGGAGCAGGTGGCTGGCTATACGCCATGAAGATCACCAAGGGTAGCATGGCCAGCTTGATGCGCGTCTCGCATGTCGCACATTGCTGCACATGACGTATCATAACACGGGCTGCGGTGCCATGGCTTGAAGGATGAAGAAGGGAAGGGCCAAACGAGGGGAAAGCGGGTGAAGACAGCGCGGGCAGTCAGTCGCTCGGTTGGATGGGATGGCTTATGTTGATGTCTTGTGTTTTCTCTTTCATTTTCTTCTTCATCTTGAAGCTTGGCGGGACAAACGCAGACGTTTCTTGTGGGTTGTTTACGAGCGACGTAACTCGTACGCAGACCAAGAAGGTGTGAAATAGGAACAACAGTGCAGAGAAAGAGGGGAAAAAAGAGCAGACGAAGAGATTCCTTTTATTATTATTATTATTATTATTATTCTTCTTCTTCTTCTTCTTACTCCGTCAAGGCCAAACAGCAACATGTCCCACCCCATCCCCCAACCACGCGGCTTCCCCCTGCTGGGCAACATCTTGGACATCACGCCCAGCAACACGTGGACGTCGCTCAAGAAGCTATCCGAGCAGCACGGAGAAATCTTCCAAGTCACAGTGCTGGGCCACACCATCGTCTTTGTGGCCAGCGTGGCCCTCGCCGAGGAGGTGTGCGACGAGAGCCGGTTCCGCAAATACGTCGGCGGCCCGATCGTGGAGATCCGGGCTGCCGTCCACGATGCCCTCTTCACGGCCTACGACGACGAGCCCAGCTGGGGCATCGCGCACCGGCTGCTGGCGCCGCACCTGCTCTTCTCGGCCGAGACGACGATGCGCGAGCAGACCTTTGTGGACATGCGCGAGACGGCCCACGAGCTGATTGCCAAGTGGCAGGCCCGCGGATCCCACGTCACGTCGCCGCTGGGCGAGCTGCAGCGGCTGAATCTCGAGGCCACGACGCTGGCCCTGTTCGGCAAGAAGCTCGACTGTCTGGACGGGCCCGAGCATCCCGTGCTGCAGGCCATGGAGGACGCCACCGCCGAGGCCATGCTGCGGCCGACGCGTCCGGCGCTGCTGAACCTGCTGCTGTACAGGGGCAAGTTCCGCGCCGCCATCGCCACGCTGCGCCGCTACGCCGCCGACATTGTGCGGGAGCGGCGCGCGAGGCCCTCCCGCCGGAGGGATCTGCTGGCCGTCATGCTGGAGGGCCGCGATCCCGAGACCAAGGCCCGGCTGACGGACACGCAGGTCGTCGACGAGATGGTCTCCATGCCCATCGGCAGCAGCACCGCGCCGTGCCTGCTCGCCACGGCGCTGCTCCTGCTGGTGCGGCATCCGGATGTGCTGGCCCGGGCGCGTCGAGAAGTCGACGCCGTCGTCGCCACCGACCGCCATTTCACCCTGCGCGACCTCGACAACCTGCCGTACACGCAGGCCGTGGTGCGGGAGTCGCTGCGCCTGTCGTTTGCGGCTCCAGGCTTCAACCGGGAGCCCATTCCCGCCAAGAAGTCGTCATCCTCGTGGTTGTGGTCGGCGTCCAGTCCGCCCGTCCTCCTCGCCGGAGGCAAGTACCAGATCCCGTCTGACCAGCCCATCGTTGTCGTCATGGCAGGCGTGAACCGCGACCCGACCGTGTTTGAGGACCCCCTCGCGTTTAAGCCCGAGCGCATGATGGGCGAGCAGTTTGCCAAGCTGCCCGAGGGGGCCAAGAAGTGGTTTGGCACCGGCAAGAGGGCCTGCATTGGGAGGGAGTACGCCTGGCAGTGGAGCGTGCTGGTGCTGGCGATGCTGATCCGGAGGGTGGATTTCGAGCTGGTGGGTGGCGGTGGTGGTGGTGGTGATGATGACAAGTACGAGCTGGTGCAGGATGGATGGTTTAATTACCGGCCCGTGGGGATGAAGATGAAGGTGACGGTGAGGGAAGAGGGTGAGTGAGGGGGAATGGCTCCAAGTGTTTTTGATTCATTCATTTGTCCATCTACAGCTGTCGGATTAGGAATGGCCAACATGATGATTTAATAATGAAAGTCTGGTTTTTTTTTCTCTTCTTTTCTTTTCTTTTTTTTTTTTTTGTGTGTGTGTGTGTGTGTGTGTCCTGCATGTCTTTTACGAAGCCGTTTTGATGCGTAACCCGCATAGCGCAGTATATCCTGGAGTTTTGTCTATTTCTGTATCTTAATATCTAAGCTGTCCATGGTGGGTAAAAAAAAAATTACAACGCAAAAACAAAGACAACCCAAGAATAGCATCAATAATAATAATGATGATATAAACAGCCACAAGTCCAGCCTCGTCCTCATCCCGCTCAACCATGCTCTGTTTCGCGCATGGGGCGAGAACGGGGGGAATGAATGAATGAATGAATAAAAAGAAAAACATCAACCAAGGGTATACAAAACATGAAACGCCCCAAGGGTATGCTTTATATGCTGTAGAAGCGAATATTAAAAAGCAGCAAAGGAACGAAGGGAAGAAGAATGAAGAAAGAAGAAAGACACAAACCCGGTAACCCCATCCGCCATGCTCATTAAAAAAGAAGAATGGAGAAAAAAAAAAAGACATTAGAATTCGGGCTCCAAAATAAGGACGCACAGAAGAGTAAAAGAGAAGAAATGAAATGAAAAAAAAAAGAAGAAGAAGAAGAAAAACCCCTCAAGCATCTAGAACCTTTTGCTCTTGCGCAAAGGAAGAAACGAAGACCACCCTCGTTTGCGCTGCTCCTGCTGTTGCTGCTGCCGCAGACGCTGTCGCTGGCGCTGGCGCTCCGGACTCTCCTCCTCCTCCAGCAGCTCGAGGCGGTAGCGGCGCACGCTGCCCGAGTCGTCGTCGAAGCCGACATGGCGGGTGGTGAAGCAGTCCGGGATGAGGTGTCTGCGGACCCAGCCCTTGACGCCCCGGCTGGCGGCGTCGATGGCGGCGTACTCGAGACGGCGGGTGCTGTCGCTGGTCCAGTAGTGGGTTGTGGCGGGAGGGGGGAAGAGCTCGATGGGGGAGGGACAGCCGCGGGAGGGGGAGGACGGGGGTGGTGGTCGGCGCGGCGGGTGGTCATGGCTGCTGAGGAGGAGGTGGTGGCGGGGGGAGGAGGGCGGCGGCGGGGGAGATGTCTCGGCCGAGTCGACGAGTTGCGGCGTCGGGAACTGGAAGTAGACGGTGGGGGAGGCGTGCGTGGTGCCGTTGCCGGAGCCGTTGCCGGAACCGGAACCGGAACCGGCGCCGGGGCTGCTGCCGGAGTTGGTGCGCGTGTACGGCGACTGTGGCGGCGCCGGTTGCGGGTACGACTTGCCCGAGCGGCGCGTCGAGGGCCGGGAGCGGTGCGCGCGGGGCGACGGCGTCTGCGGCTTCTGCGACGTTGGCGGCGGCACGGCAGCCAGAGAGGCATCCGAGGTGCGACGCGAGGCATAGCCCGAGTCGTGCCGCTGCATTTTGAGAGCCGAGGGCAGGCTGCGGCGGGCATCTAGGCTTGCGTCCATGCGTGCTGCCGTCACGAAGCCCGTCGTGGCGCCACGGCATGATGCCGACGATGTCGATGATGCTGATGTTGACGTTGATGTGGATGACGATGACGACGACGATGATGATGATGATGCTCCTGCTGCTGCTTCTCCTGCTGCCGATGCGCCGCGTCTGGTGCGAGGCGGCGACGGCGGCTCCTGCAGCTCAATGTCATGGAAGCTGTGGTACTTGGTGTGCGAGGCGGCGAAGCTGCGTCTTGGATCCATGGTTACGACAACGGCATCCAGGAGGAGGAGCAAAGATGGAGGGAGGAAAAGAAAAAGCCACAAAAAATGGATTAAAATAAAAGTGAAAATGCGTCCAATTCTGGCACCAGGTCCAATGTAGTGTGTCAATGTTCTACTCTCTCGTCCGTCCTTGAAGCACGCCCGGGTCGAGAGGGACGAGCGAGGTGAAGGAGCTGAAAATAAAAAAAAAAAAAAAAGATGACAAGTTTGAAAAAAAAACCGTTGATCCAAGCTCTTCAGAAAAGAAACCACGCAAACGCACTCAATCACGTCTCAAGAAAGGGAAGGGAAAAGTTGTGGTAAAAAAATAAAAATAATAATAAAAAAATAAAAATAAGAAAGTTTATAGCTGGGTTCACGGCGGTTTTTTTTGTGCCTGTCCCAAGTTGCGGTCTGCAGGGGGGAGGAGGAGGGGGCGTCCCACTAAGCAAGACCAGAGACCAGAGACCAGACGTGACAGCACTTTTTGGCAACGGGAGGACGGGCGCCAGTGAGCGGCGGTTACGGGGGCGGGGAGGAGTCATCATGTGTGTATGTGCATATGTACATCATGATTCCATTATACAGTGATATACATATGTACATACATATGTATGTAATGTATACAGAATCACGCGGCCCGACCAGTCTGGTGACTCCAACATCATTCATGTTGATCAACCGCGAACCGTTGCACAGTGAACCGTCGACGGTGGAGCGCACGGCCTAGTGGGCGCTCTGCGGGGCGCTCTGCGGGGCACGTGCGGGGCCACATGCAGGCACCGCGACGATATTGGCGGGGCATGCCGCGGCGGTGAGAGCACAGCGGGCGATTCTGGGCTGGGGCGGCCCCACTAGCTCCACGGCAGGCTGGATGTTTTGATTCGCTTCTGATGGTCTGATTGGTGAGTCTCCACCACCCACCCAGTCCACAACCTCACCAGTCCACAACTTGACGACTTCACGACATCTGCCCTGCCCTGCTCTGCTCTGCTCTGGCCTGGCCTGGTCTAATCCCATGCCGGCCGCCGCTGGGCAGACTCGGGACCTGCAGCGGCATCAGCCAAACCAAACTATCCATTCACCCATCACGCGAGGCCTGATTCGACCCGACACACCACCTTGATGAAAGAGGAAAGACGCAAGACGCAGGCTGCATGTCCTCCCGCGCCAGTCGAAGCGACCAGACCAGACCAGACCAGCCCTGAACCTGGCTCAGCTGTTGTTATTGGGCGCGGAGGCATGGTTCATGCATGTGCAATGTGCACATCCAATGCTGCGTGCGGAGGGAAGCGGACATGGTACAGGGATCAGCCTGGATAGGCGCTCCGAATGTCCATTCATCAACTCTCGTGTTGTCCGTCGCCTTCACATCCACTTTCCACCCAGACAGACGTCTTTGACGGGAGAGCACAAGACTGCTTGCCAGAATCACATGCCGCCTCCCCGACGACCTCGCCTCCGGGAACCGGGAGCTGGGAACTGGGAACTGGGAACTGGAAACCGAGAAACAACATAGAAGACAGCCCGAGTCGTCAAGCACACCCTCTGTCACCTGTACGTAGAGCTACGACTAGCCTCCCATAGCATTCGCTCCACGCTCACTCACAACCGAGCATACATGTTATGTGTGCAACACCATACCAAACCCCCCTCCTCAGTCTCGCCCCCAACAGTACACGCATCGTCCTTCCGATCCCCCCCC
>SRPT01000745.1:0-15238 GCA_018360205.1 Claviceps digitariae
ACGCTCAAAAAAAAAAAAAAAAAAAAAAAAAACAAAAACAAAAAAAAAAAGGATGGATTCTTGCACATCATTCTTAGATTATAATCAAACAAGATGGATTCTTGTACTTGGTCTTCTTAGGTAGTAATCAAACAAGAGGGATTCCTGCACATCATCTTCTCAGGGTCTTTAATCTTCTACGACACGCCCCAGTGCTTGTCCCATTTGGACCCTCTGCCCCTTTTGCACCGCCCAATGCCACCCGCCTGTGGATGATGGCTTTGACGTGCCCTGCTCCGTGGGTTTCTTCTCCGAAGGGGCTTCAAACACCAGGACGATGGTGCTGCCCAGCTGAAACCCACCCATTTCTTCACCCCGGCGAAGCGCGTGTCCGCGGAGGACGGGGCTGGCCTTCTCATACGTTGCTTCTGCGAATCCGAGATAGGGCTCGCCCCGTTGGGCGGCCTCTTCGGCAGCTTGATCGGCGGCTGTGTCCGTGAGCAAGCTGTTGGTGCGGAGCTCGCGGTCAAAGTTGATCTTGATGGAGCCGACATTGGTGGCCCCGACGGGGACGTAGCTGAAGAAGCCGTAGCGCCATCGGCCCAGAAGCACAACGCGCTCGTTCAGCGTGAAGAGACCGGGGAGCGTTCTCTGAAGATAGGGCGAAACGCTATAGAGCTCGCCGGCGAAATGGCGTCGTCGCTCCACCACCCAGTCTGTTGGGGAGTGGAATCTGTGGTAGTCGCCCGGCGCCAAATATATGACGGCATAATACAATGAGGTGCCCCTGTCCGAGGACAAGATATCATACCATGGCTTCTCTCCGAGAGCTAGTTCTGCACGAACCTCCGACACGGCGCCCTGTGACACTTCGGTTGACGCATCTGGAGCCTGATGTCGCTTTTGCCTCTTATCAGCCTGGCCGCCGGAGAGCAAGTCTGGAAGAGTGTACGAGATGCCATTGACTCGCGCAAACTCTTCCTCCTGTTTTACAATTTCTTCGTCTTCAAGAGCCGTCGACGCCGTCGCCGCCGCCGCCTGTTCTTGCTTTTGGTCGGCTGATGACAAGCTCTGCTGGCCCGAAGCTATACTGGCAGTAGGTGTGTTCTGCCCAAGAAGAGCGTCAACGCTGTACGTCATTCCCTTGACTTGTTCAATATCTCCGCCTTCAATTCGGCCGTATTGTAGGATTTTGCCGTCAGAGGGCGAGACGAGAGCATGGCTGTCGCGATCAATGACTCGAGCGCCTGGCTTCAGCGTTCGATAGAAAAATGCCGCTAGGTTCGGATAAATATGCAGATCTGGCTCGGCAACTTCATCAAGGCTGATAATGTGACACATAGGGTTAGTTGATGCCTTTTTTTTTTTTGTATCTATCAAGGCCACAAGTTCATAGGCGCAGTGATTCGAACTTGACATAATACGTACTTGACACCGAAAATGAAGGAGTAGAGCTTGAAGCCTGGCACGCGCAAGTAGTAAGGGATCGTCAGCTCGTTGAATTTGCCCCAAAGTCGTGAAATCGCTTTCAATGGTAGTGTTGACATGACTTGGACTTGCCTAAAGTAAAACACCCATCAGTAAACGTGATTGAGACTTTAAAAAGAAAAGAATATACTGCTGTTGTTGCGGCTCTGGTCAAAATTCTTACCACGGGCCCTCGGGTCGAACCCTAGGTCTTCTGCTTGGTTTCCCGTCCGCATTCCCATGAGCCTCAGCATCTTCCCGGCGTTTTCTTTCCTCTCTGGCTGTGACCTTGTAGAATTGAACCAGACCGAGGAAGCCAATTCCCACGCCTACCGGGATGTGATACCATGTTATTTTGCTCTTCCGAAGAGCCTCCCTCAAACGCTGAGAAAATCGCGGACGTTTGCCAGAGTTTGCAGAGAAGTTTCGCACGGTGACTGGTCGTCGATAGGCATGTCTCGGCCTTGCAATGACGCCCGTGAGGCCTGTGAGGCTTGTGGTGAGCTGTTCTGAGCAGCCAGGACGAGGCGAGCGCATGGAAGAAGCCCATACCTGGCGTCTGAGGGCATGGCCAGAGCCAATGCCCAAAGAGGCCATGATGCTTGGGAGGGGCGCTCAAGTACGGTACGAATAGCAATAATTGATACCCGGGAGAGGACTCAGGTTACAGGTATGCGCTATCACGACATGGTTTATCATTTGTCGAGCATGGAGTTGCGGTTAAGGATTATCATGACGAACGACAACCAAAAATACCACCAACTCCACAATCTAACGTCCCCGGCAATGCAGGTCGAGCAGGCTGGCCTGTCACGTCATTGGTCCGTGGTCACTGGTTACGCATTGGTCTTGGGCCGGTGGAAACTTGCACCGAGCTCGGCCATGTTAGCACGCTCTCCAGTCTGTCTGGCCCACACTAACCGTGTCTGAACCCCGGTACGTACCTCGCCTGCCTTCCAGGTCACCTCATCTTGGACCCTCTGCTCTTTGTTTCATGCCACGTCTGTCTAAACCAACTCTTGGTCGTCTCCATACCTCGCATAAGCCACCTGCTCCAACGACGCAGCAAGATCAAAACGGAAGCCTCCCGACCCCTCCTACCGAGCTGCAAACTGTACACTGTCATTGCAGCGTCTGCGAGGCTGCTGTACGACATTCGGACCTGACCTGGGCCATGAACCCCGGCACAACAAGCTATCTGCCTTCACCTTGATAGATACCTACCTGGGTAGTCTGTGGCGGCTTCGACATAATCGATATACTTGGCAATCATTCACCCTCCCTGCTTATTCTCTGCATGCCAGTGAGTGGTTCGAAGATGTCGTCGTCAGGCCTCTCCAAATCACAAACCGCCGAGCCGACTGATACCGGAGGTCCCGATGCGCTCGTGGTCAATCTGCAGATTGTCTCACCGTCCGTTGGCGTCAATCGTCCGCTTTTGTTTCCCGAGCTTCCTGCTGCGACCACGATCAAACAATTGAAGGATAAAATTCGTAATGCGCTTCCAGTGCGGCCCCCAGATGAGAATCAACGACTGATTCACCGAGGCCGGGCTCTTTTGCGAGAAACCGATAGCTTGCTGGATATATTTGGTGCTGAATCTGTGAGTCGATGCGTCTTCCCTTGTGAATAGCCTCATGTAGACCTCCCGCCAGGCAGATATTGATACTCTTTCAAACAGCTTCAGACGCCGGATCGCCAAACCATCCATCTCGTCATCAGGGACCCTATCGACAGCCATTCATCCAGTCCCGCCCCTACTACGGCACGCGATCCGAGTCCTGTGGTTGGGCCGAGTCAAACTTCAACTTCGACGGGCCCCTCCTCTTCTCACTTACAAATTGGCCCACAGCCGGCTGCGGCATTTACCAGACGAACACACTCTCAACCTGCCGCTGCCGCAGGTTCCCATACCCGAGTGCCGTCTCCAGCTCCATCCCAGACAGCGTTTCCCTCCACCGATCCCACCGCCACGTTTCAGCAACAGCATCAGAACATGACGAATTGGATCAGTCAAATTCAGCGTGAAGCAATGGCCAGAGTAATCGTGCATCAGAATCAGCGTGGTCGGGCTCACATGGGTATGCGAGGAATCGGGGACGTCAGCGCAGGCCATGGTGGTCAGGTCCCGGGAAATCCGATCGACCATGCTGGCGGCCGGGCCAGTCCAGCGCCTAGTCATACCATATACCGTGAAGCCATTGGACCAAATGGTCAAACTTACCAGGTATCAGTGGAAGCCGTCATCAGGTCGTCAGCTCCAGGCCAACAAGCTGGTTTGTCTCCCCTTGACGTTCAGAACATCTTACGCGGAGTGGACATAAACCAAGCTGCCGCGGCGACGGGAAGCACAATGCAAAGAAGTGCTTCGGGGGCCTCACTTCATGGGCGGCCCTTGAATCAATCTGGAGCCACAACTTCGTTTCTCAGCTCCGGTGCCCAGATGCCTGGAAGTGGCCGTGCGACCCCTGAATTAAACACAAGGAATCCAATGGCCAACACTGCCGCTCCTCCGGGGAATCCGTCCAGCTCGTCAAGGCAAGGAATAGACGTATACATATTATCATCGCCAGAAGGACCTCGCGCCCTATTAATAAATAATACAACAGCTGAAACTTACTACACACCTAGACCGAGGCCTCAAACGAGTATGCCTCAACTTCGGACCGCTGCAAGCTTTCCAAGTCTTGCCCCGGCGACCACATATGCCCACATGCCTCCGACATTTTCTCATCAGCTGCCTCAGTTGGTACAGCAGCAGCAGCAACAACAACAACAACAACAGCAATACAACCAACAGCAACATAATCAATTACCAGCAGAAGCACGACTCGTGCAAGTGCCAATCCCGTGGCGACCGGGCCAGCCACCGGGAGAACACGCACAACCGGTCAATAATGCACGACCTGTCGACAACCAAGATGCCGCGCCTGCTGCCGCCCAACAACCTGGAGTTCATCCAGCCAATCCAGCGGCTGCGGGCATCCCGCCCTTGCTTATACAAGCATGGCCTCACATGTGGCTTATTGTGCGCTTAGCGGTTTTTGTCTGGCTGTTTGTGGCTCCAAATTCGAGCTGGTCAAGATGGTTTACAATCATTAGCCTTGCCGTCTTGGTGTTCCTTCTAAGCACGGGCATGTTGAATGGGTTTGCTGAGAATGCTTGGCGGCCAATTGGAAGACACCTAGCAGACTTGCTTCCTACTCCAGAGCAAAATATCCGTCGTCAACAGCGACAGCCAACGGGTCCTGGAACAGCACAAGAACGCCAACCACTCACCGACACCGGAGAGCTAGATCCTGCTCAAATGGCGGCGAGATTGGTAGCCGATCATGACCGCCAGAGCTGGCTACGTTTACAATGTCGACGACTGGAGCGAGCTGGGCTCTTGTTCCTAGCTAGTATCGCCCCCGGGGTCGCGGAACGACACATTGCCAACTTGGAAGCAGAGGCGCAAGCCGAAGAAACCAGAACGAGAGAAGCAGCAGAAGCAGCAGAAGCCGCGGCCGCGAACACGGCGGAAGCAGCAGCAACTACCACTACTGCTGATGGCGTTGGCCCTGATGGGGACAGAGGCCAACACGTTACTGACAACGATGGGAGAGAGCCACAAGATGATCAGCAGCAGAGGGATCCTCTCGACAATCCAGGTAGAGATGGCGTCGTAGATGACCTCATTGCCTTGTAAACCTGGCTAATATATTTTTTTTTTTTACTCTAAAGAAGGATGAGGAAACGAATGGGGAAATAAATGTAAGTACATACATAGCGCATTACGTTGCCGCGGATGATTGAACACATTGTCAATCTCCTTGCAATCAGCGTAGGGATTACGTCATAGCACCTCGCATTGGGGACCACGACAAATCAAACATAAAGCGTATGGTGTCTTTTGTGAAAACAGCTTAACAAGAAGAGCTACCACAATGAAAATAAAAAAAATTGATAAAAAAGATGAAGAAGGAAATGAGTGAATCGGCAGGAGTCACAGGGCCCATGTTCAGATATCAAAACACCTACACTTGGGCTTATGCATTTTTCGCTGCAAATAAGGGTGAATTGTTAGAAATTGCGTTACCGGTTACCGTCAAGAGTCGAGACTCGTCTCCTAATATCGGCGCTTATTTGCTCTTATCTTATCAGTACGTATGTGGCAACACGGCAACAAACGGCAAGAGTGAATGTCGTCGACCCAAGTCAAGTCACAAGCCGCAGACTCCAAGCTCCAAGCTCCCAACTCCAAAGTGTCTTCTGCATAATACCCCGTCACTGAGATCAATTGAGACTGCGAGGAGCCTCTCGTGTTTTTCTGTCCTTGCAACTGTCACCGAGGATCATCCCATAGATTTACAGAGCAACCTCCTGCCGCTGCCGCAACCATGAGTGGCGGGTGGAATACCAGTACGCAGCTGTCCGTCTCTGGCTGTCTGCCATTGCCATATCCGCTAGCGAATAACTGACATTTCTTTTTTTTTTGGGAAACCTTAAAAAAAAAACAGTCGAGTCTGATGCGGTTTGTTTATGGACACGTCATCTACGAATTGTTCCGACAGCTATGCTAACCTAAACTCTGTTTGAAACCAAAAAAAAAAAGGGTGTCTTCACTTCTCTCATCGAGAATCTCGGAGTCAAAGACGTTCAATTCGAAGAGCTTCTCAGCCTCGATCCTTCAGAGCTTGTGACGCTCCAGCCACTCTACGGAGTCATCTTTCTCTTCAAGTACCCGACCGACCAACCGTATGCTACACCGGACGGCCCAATCGACGGCAGCTTTGATCATGAGGCCTCGGAGCAAATCTTCTTTGCGCGCCAGACCATACAGAATGCGTGTGCGACGCAAGCTTTGCTCAGCGTGCTGATGAACAAGACGAGTGATGACGATGTCGAGATTGGTTCCCAGATGCGGGACTTTCGGGACTTCACCATGGTGCTACCGCCGGATTTGCGTGGCGAGGCCTTGAGTAACTTTGATCTGATCAGGGAGGTGCACAACAGCTTCGCCAGGAGCAGTCCCTTTGCCGATGAGACGACCAGGACGGGCGGCGACACCGAGGACGCGTTCCACTTCATTGCGTACACGCCCATCAACGGCACTCTGTACGAGCTGGATGGCCTTCAGCCAGCTCCTATATCCCACGGGCCGTGCGACACGGACTCGTTTCCCACCAGGATTGTCGACGTGTTGCAGCGGCGCGTGGCTCGCTACGAGACAACCGAGATTCGCTTCAATCTTCTCGCCATGTGTCGGGACCTGCGCATCCGAGCCCGCGACTTTGCCGACGAGGAGCTCCTGGCCAGGGAGAACCGAAAACGCCGTGACTGGCACTTTGAGAATGCGCTGCGGCGACACAACTTTGTTGGCTTTGCGGGCGAGGTGCTCAAGGGCGTCGTGGACAAGAAATTGAAGCAAGGCGGCGATTCTGCCGTCGATGCTTGGATAGCCGAAAGTCTAGATCGGAGAAGGGCAGGCAGCTGAGAAGGCGTAGGGGGTGAAGGGGATGTGGAAATGGGATGAAAAGGCAGAGTGCACAGACGAAGGATGGGACGAGCTGATTTTTTTTTTAAAAAAAAATCAATATTATTCTTCTTTTCTGTATTGCTGATACACAGGTATTTTCATTTCAATGTCACGAGATCGTATAGGACCCTGTGATATGGTTGCACTAATGAAATGTGTTTTTCTTTAGCACCTGAATGGGAAAAGGAAAAGAAGAAAGAAGAAGAAAATAAAATAAAAAAGAAAAGAAAAGATAGAAAAGATAGAAAAAAAAGATTAAAAAAAGAAAAAAGAAAAAAGATAGAGAAAAAAGGAAAAAAAAAGAAAAGAAAAAGAGAACACACACACACACACACACACACACGCACACACACACACACGAGATAGTTACCAATCTCCTCTCCCTATCAACGAAAGCACTTGGCCCGCCACGAAACTAGCAACTTCATATATTGCCGCATCTGTTACAGCTCAGTGTGTCATAAACTACATTTCGTAATACATTTCGTAATACATGGTTTGTCTTTTTACCCCTCCCTCGCTCTGTCGTCTTCCTTTGATGGTCTTTTAGCTCTTCGAAAAAATAAAAACAAAAAACAAAAATGCATACCACTTTGACAGGAACTGTGACGTTATACCTGCAGGCCAACCAACCCAACCGACCTTGTTTCGAATAAATCTCTCCGTAACTCCCTGTTTTGTTCTACTTATCTGCTGGCTGTGGAATAGTCATTGGATATAGTCTTGACTCGGGCACTGACTATCGAGTCGTTGCCATTTTCATGTTCATGCTTGTCAGAATCCTCAGCTACATGCTCAACGTTCCCGGCGTTTCGTCTAGCCCGAATCGCTCTGACAAACCATGGCCGGCGGCCGGTGCCTTTCCATGTCCAGTACTCTTTGAGATCGTACTCGCGGGGTTCAAGACGTCCACCGCTGACGTAGACAAGGATACCTACTAGGCCGTTCAAAACGGTGTATACAAGAACTCCACTTTTGTAAGATTAGCATCGAGGCTTGGTCTGGACGATATGAGAGAGCAAATCGTCAACCAACTTACGCTATTAAACCATAGGCAACACTGTAGCTGAAAGGTATAAAGGCCATGACCACAAAGGAAGGCAGAACGTCGCCAACGTAGTACCAGTTGACTTGTGTGATTTGGCGTATCATCATACACCCAACCTTTTTGGCGTTGCATGTCATGTCAGCAAAAAAAAAAAAAAAAGATGTCTCTTCAGAACAGAGGGCTCTTTGTCAGGCATTGTCTTACCATAATGAGTGTGCAACCCGTCGCCCAGGGGGGCAAGGAGGCAAAGATGGGTGCGAAGAAGACGGAGATCAGGAAGCACAAACCCGTGACTATGGCTGTGAGACCTGTTCTACCGCCTTCGGCTATCCCTGCACCACTCTCGATGAATGCTGTGATGGGAGACAATCCGAACAAGGCACCAATCGATATGAAGAATGCATCGGTACAGTAGGCCAACGTGGAGCGCGGGAAGTCTCCGTCCTTGCGGTTGACCAGGCCACAGAAACGCACCATGGAATAGAGAGTGGCCGTGGCGTCAATGATGTCAACGTATAGAAACGTGAAGAGGGCAAGAACAAACTGTGATCCGGTGTTGTTGAATGTCCAGTCGAGCTGATTCAGGGTCTTTTGCACGGGGTGCCATGCAACGATTTGTTTGAAGAACTCGAATCGTGAATTCCCTTCCTCGGTATTTGGGAAGTAAGTGACGGCTGTATCGCGACTTTAGAAAAAGAAGAAAAAAGAAAAGAAGGAAAATAAAATGTTAGTCTTCGTAAAAGGACTTGGTTTATAAGAAGAACCATAAATATGAAACTCACGGCCACGAGATCACCGATACCAGAGCAATACCAATGATCAGAGCATATTTGATGCGGTATGCCATCAAGAAGGCCGTGACGATTCCACCGCAAAATACAGCAAGCCATAACTGAATAGGCACTTAGTTCAGCGGGTGTTGAACAAAGAGAATCCATTCCAGGGGATCATTCTACACGTACCTTGGGATTCGTCATCTGGCCATCTTCGCACGCTCCAGTCGACTTGTTGAGGAGCTCAGGAGGACAGCCACCAAGAGCTAGAGGCGTTGCCAAACCACCTCCGGTTATAGCACCAATACCGGCAGAGTAAGAGAGTCCAATTTCGGTCAAGAACAATCCGATGCCAACTCCTGTGGCAGTCTTTAGCGTAGATGGGATCAGCTTGACAAGCCACTGCCTCATGCCCGTTAAAGCGAGCACAATGAAGACGATGCCCTCAACAAACACGGCAGTGAGAGCAGTCGAGTACGGAATTTTTCCTTTCCCATTGACGCCAACAACCTAGGTTCGCGGATGATCTGATTAGGGATCTTCTTTGCTTTGAGACTTTGTGAACAGGAGTAGCATATGTAGGTTGCTCACCTGAAAGGCAAAGTACGCATTGAGCCCCATGCCCGGCCTACGAGTATAGTATGTCAGTAAATCTAGGGGCTCTTAATAAAGATCTTCTCTCGGGTTTAGACGTACGCAAGCGCAACGGGAATATTTGTCGCTAGACCAAAGACCAAAGAAGCCAAGCCTGACACGGCAGCTGTAGCGGTGATCAAGTCGCGGCGAACAGCTATCATTCATTTTTCATATATATTTTTTGGTCAGATGGATTCATTTCATTTCCTTTTGTAAAAAAATAAACGGTGAAACGAACCCTCTTTGCATGTCTTGAACTCGGGTATATTGTCGCAATCGTCTTTGACGGCCAAGTTACAGATGCACGGTCCCCCGGTTTGCGAGAGCAGGGACGCCTGTCGAGAGTTAGAAAGAGTTGAGTTTCTGAAGTAAGGACGTAGAAAACCCCAACATTGACAGAGATGATGTAGGCCATCGTGGCAAATGTCGTCAGGCCAGCTCGAATCTCTTTACAAAAGGTGGTGTTTTCTATGCAGTTCGGCTAACACAAACGGTCAGTAGAGAATCCATGATTTTTTCTTGGCCATGGAATTTAACACCACGAACGTGATCACTACCGGCGAGGCGGAAGTAGTACCCAAGACGAGATTTGGCGACCCATTCGTTTAGAGAAACAAAGAATCTACGCAACTCGGCCAAGACGTTGGGCTGCTCTCGCTTGGATGGCCTAGTCATGATGACGGGTTGGACTACACGGTGAGTGAGGGTAGCTGGCTCGCCTTCAGACGTCGTTTTGGAAAGCTTCAGTGTGTTGTTCAGTTCGTGTACGATGCACGCTGCCAAGGTTGCACAAAATGAGCATGAAGTGAAAAAAGAAGGTTAGGGCTGAGGACTGGGAGCAAAGACAGTAAAGTAGTCGGAGGGATGGGAGCGAGGGAACTGTGAATGAAGCCAAACGAGGTCGGAAGCACCACATGCAGCCTCGTTTGCAACTGACACACTGGCACTCCGACACTCCGACACTCCGATACTCTGACACTCTGACAGTGATGGACAGCTGCAAGATCAGAACTGTCTGGTTTGGTGGCAGGAAGTGGCAAAAGAACGAGGCCAGCTGGCAAGGACTGGCCACAGATGTGTCCAACCACACCTCGCAGTCTGGCGATCCCCTTGAATATCCAGAAAAGCTTGATGAATGAATCCTCATGGACTTCGAGGATCGCCTCAGAATGTCTTGTTCACACATGCAGTGCACACAAGCGCCACACGACCCGGGGCCCCGGGCTGCAATAATTTCGTTGACCACCCGTCCAGCCAGTAGGCTTCAAAATCCGACGACTTTGCTAATCCTGGGTACATATTCTGTACGACCTGCAGTGCAGAACCATGCAGAGCAGGAGGAGCTGGAACTTGGCTTTTGCCTCCCTTGGACTCTCTTGCCCACCTTTGGCACCCTTTGGCCTCGTCTGGCCTCGTCTGATCTCTCAAGACATCATTGTTGAGCCAACAGCGAATTACGAGGCGAGATGGTGCTGCAAAGTCGTGGGCAACGCGACATATATTGTATGTGAACTGTCACGACTCACGAGCCTTTGTAGTTGCCGAGCTCGGCAGTAACGATTGACGCGAGCCGGCAATCCGACCGCTTGAGATTTGAGACTTGACAGACTTGACACTTGACTCTCGAGCTCAATTCTCTGGACTCTCTACCTACCGGAACCGGCCAGACTTTAAACTTCAGTTCTTGCTAAAAAGACGCACCAAAGTTGGCAGGCGATGAGCTCACTGAATAAAAACTCACGCGAATCAGAGGCGAAGCTCATTTTTAAAGCGTTTTTTTCCTTCTCCTTCTCCTTTCCCTCCTTATTTAAGTAGCCTGGACCCCTCCTCGAGGAACAGTCAGTATAGTCGAATCCACGTTTCATCGGATCGTGGAATGCTTGGTCGAATTTCTGTCTGTACTACTGTTACACAAGAAACTGCAACGAGCCGATCCAGGTGATAAATTATTTCTTGTGGTAAGCCGCGAGGATGAGGGAGCCCATGAGAACGGGAAGCATTCGGGAATCGGCAATAGTCGAAGAATCAGGGGAATATGTATCATGCTTGATCCGGACTGTAGTCATTTGTTTCGAGGACTTGTTCTAGAGCCAGGATGGTGTTTCGAGTCACGCCAAATTCTGCGGCCTTGACGAGTTCTCTTTCTTTTCGTTGCTTGCAGGTGAACTGAATCCACGGTGAATGAAGTCGGGAGGACAGGGCACGAGCCACCAACGGTTCAGATTTCAGCCCCCAGGAAGACTGAAGTCCGCTTACCAAAAAACAGGAGAAGAAAAGAAAAAAAAAAAAAGGAAAAAGAAAAAAGAGAGAGAGAAAAAGAAACAGCCAAAAAAGAAGAAGAAGCCATTTGTAGAACAACTGTTCTTGGGGGCTCAATCGCGTCAAGACTGCGGCTAACCTTTCAACGCGGCAATCTACCTACATTGCCTTCTTTCACAGACCCCTCCAGTTCTGGACAACCGTCCGCCCTCAAGCCATCAATCTGTTCACCACCAACTCATCAAGGCGTCAAGCCACCTTGTATAGATTCATTGCCCGCTGGCCGCCACTTGGTGACTCTTGACCACACTATCCCGCCTTTCTTCTAGTTTCACAGCAGCGGTATCGTACGTTTAATAAACGTTCAGCTGCCGCGTGAGACTGCTGGCCTTTTCGTTGACACTCCTCCGTCAACTCTCTGTTTGACACAGACGGGCCTGCCTGTCTGAAGGGCGAACAGTCGACGACGCCATCACTCTGCACCTCATCTGGGTAAAAACTAGGAGAATGAAAAAAAGATTGTTTCATTATAAAAAAGAAAAAGAAAAAGAAAGCCCAAAAACGACAAACCTCGTGATTCACAGATGACAGCGTTGGCTCGAATAAAGTCAACGTCGCTGGACACGCACGCATAAAAAGATAGGCTCCGCACGAGCTTCCTTCTCTACTATCGTGAACGCTCTACATCACCGCGAGCCACAGAAAAAAAAAAACAATATCCATCATCATACCTTTCGTCTTCATTCACTTTTCGAGTTCCAGCTGCTCCGATCAACTTTCTCCCGCAGATCAAGTCCCTCCCGCATTGTCACACTCGGATTGCTCGCCTGTCTGATGTGTCGTTTCAGCAACCAGGCGGGCTCGCGATTCGATACTATAGGGCAAACAAACCTTGTTGGAGGCTCCGAATACGCCCTCGCGAGCCGAAGTCGACGATATCGCAGCGATTAGTACCGTTTCTCCTCCTCGTCCTCCTCTTCCGCCGTTTGCCATGTGGGATGTAACATGGACGGACCCAGACAAGGAGTTGGTCGGGCAACATCGCGCAAGAAAGGACAAAGAAGGGAGTCAAACGCACAAAAAGCTTTCAAGGCGCTCCATTTCGACCACAAGTTCAAAAGGTTCAGGTCCGTCTCCATTCTCCCGCCTTCGGACAAAGACAGTAAGACAGTCTTCTTCTTCCAAGGAGTCCAGCACAGGAGACAGTTCTGCGCTATTGAGATATAGTACGCCTGAAGCTTCTTCATCAAAGAATCTTTGTAGTACCGAAATGTCTGGTGGACTGTTGGAAGCAAGCATTGGCCGTTCCTGGCCCAGCGCTACCCATCTTGCAACAGAGCACAGGGCAAGCAGTGCCGCTGCTTCAGCCAATGGCCACAGTATGATCTCTCCGACGAGTATGTTTTCCAAGTTCGTTTTCGACGGGTATTGAAAGAAAGCTCAACTAGATGGGCTAGCCATATTACAATGGCCTCGGCCTCGAGGAGACGGAAGCGACGTCATGAATACTATTCTCCTCATCTTCCGGTACCTCGTATATAGACTCATGCAGCTAACTCACCCTTTTGCCGCAGCAACCGCGTCGTCTACTATGACCAGTGCACCATCGGATTTGGATGACGTATTTTCCCCCGCGACCAAAAGAGAAGGACGAGACGATTTCCTAGCAACGAGATACAACCATCAGAGACCATTTGAAAGATTTGTAGATGGTGCCAGGTGTCCCTCCGACCTACAAAGTCCCATCAGACAGTCGTTTATCTTTTCTCATGGCCGCTCTCAACAATCACCGACGAGGTTGTAACCCCAAAGAAAATGAATAGTCAAGAGACATGACAAATTACCCACCTATCGCTTTCAAAAGAACATGTTGAGGCTAATTCGAATTCCTTTTCCCCTTTAAATAGAACATATGCTGCGAAATATACCATGATAAATAGAGAGCACCAGAATGATCTGATACCTCCGGCGAGATCGCCTCTGCGGCCCGCGACGCAAAAGTCTCATGGAGCAACAAAGTCCATCAACAACGTCTCTTCCTGGCGCAAGCCCAGAGATTGGAGCTTGACGGCGCTCATTGCTCTGCCAAATCGACCGACGGAAACACTCAGCAGCGATGAAGCAAAAGAGCTAGTCAAGGAGGTGCAGGATATGGCGCAGGCGCCACCAGCGGTGGCTTTAACAAAGCTCAAGCAACCATACCAAAGTGATATGAGTCTGGAAGATCACCAAAGACTCAGCGATGAGAAGGAAAGATGGATGCTTTCCGCATTACAGCATCTTGACCAAAACTGGCAGCAGCCCACAGCTAAGGATACCACCACGGACGCGTCCGAGGTCGAATCGATGCAACAGCAAAAGCAAAAGCAGAAACCAAAGCAAAGGCAAAAGCTTTTAGCCTTTCATGAGCCTCAATGTACGGAGCTCTTTTTAAGTCTCCCCTTCTCCTTTGGTGTCGTGGTACAAAGTGTGAAGTTTCTGAATCTTGGTTCATCAGTCAGCTAACATGGTAATTTTTCATCATCCCAACAGTTTCAGCCCGATACTTGGCGGCATTCTGGCCGAACAAGGACGTATACCATCTTTCGGATCGCCCACTGTCGTTCAAAGCTGCACCGAATCTTCGCGCGATATTCAAGCCGTCAGTATGCACGCCATTTGCCGAACTCACCGCCACGTTCGACACAGTCCACTCCATGCTACTGCCTGCGCTGTGCAAGGCGTCCGAGGTGCTCACAGTGCTGAACAGCATCAACAAATGCCTCAAACCGGGAGGATCTTTGAACTTGACCATTATAGACTCAATACCGCATGTGGATGCGTTCGGGGAAAAGATGAGGGCCTGGTTCATGAAGAACATTATCCTCAATCTTCAACATCAGTCGCGAGAGCTCAACCCAAGCCTCGCTCTGCCAGATCTCCTAGCCAAGGCATCGTTGAGGGGGCCAGGGAGTATCCTGACGACGACTCAGTTTTACGCCAACCCCCAAAATATCGGTCGCCACGGAGCCGAGCACGACGGGAGCTCGAAAAGCGCCAGGGAAGACAAGGAAGTTCGAGCAGAGCTGAGGAGCATGGCAGGACGGATGCTCTGGAAAGAAGTCTGGGGCCAGTTTGTCACCTCGGACACGTGGTGGTGGGAAGATGACGAATGCATGCAAGAGTGCCTCGAGCTGGGGACGTTTTGGGAGTATCACTCTGTGCAAGCTATCAAGGCCAATTGAACATATACATGTATGTACATACATAAAGTATGTACATGGGTGTATGTCTGGCGACGAGAAACGAGTGTATTCAGGGAAAGAGGCGAAGAAAAAAAGACGTTGCATCTCGCTTCCCAAGCGCTAAAAAAAACACCTCATAGAAAATCTGCTGCCAAGACATTGAAATCTACAAGCAAGCCCTGCAAATCCAGCACATGCAGACTCACCGTCCCCAGATTTTTTTGTCATCCTCGCGCTGGCTGAAGATGAGCCGACTCCCACCTTTCCACCCGCTTACCCGCGACGAATATGGCCTGATATGTCTTTTTTCTCCTTTTTTTTTTTTTTGCTCCCG
>SRPT01000746.1:0-15230 GCA_018360205.1 Claviceps digitariae
CTTTAAGAATAAATAGCAAGGTATCTCTTCTGTTTCGGGCCTAGTTGCTGCTGCGTGTTCAAGAATCCGTTGCTGCGTGTTTAGGTACTCCACTAAAAGGCTTCCCTCCTCTTAGCCATGGAACCCTTCTTGTCTTTCGTTCCCAACCCCCTCCCCTTTCTCACTCATTTTGGTGGCGTCTGCTCTGGCATCATCAAACCGCCAGCTGGGGTGACTCTCGTTATGTTTGACAGCAGCACGACATGACTGAACCCCCGATACTATTGCGCAAGCGAAGCGAAGAAGAACAGGCGAAAAAAAAACACACGGCGTATGACCTGTCACTCCGCTCTCGACTCACCAGGTTTCAAAAAAAAAATAAGACGAAGAAGAAGAAGAAGAAGCCAAATCTAGGTCAACCCTGCCCTGCCCAACCGACCCGACCCTTCCCATCTGCTCTGCAGTTCCGGCGCGGTGAAATGATTAAGAAGCCTGCAGATCTTGGAAGGCAAGACAAGGCAAGGCGAGAGCAGAGTTGCAGCGCGTCGTTCGGCTATCCCCGCATCCCTTGTGGGGACTGCACTTTCAATTTCGTGTGTGGTGTGGTTCATGGGGCTTGGCTTCGGGCGGCCAGGGCATGGGGCGTGGGGCGTGGGACGTGGGGCATGCGCGCATGGGATCGACTGGGCAAGTAATTCAGGTATCCAGGTACCTATCTACTGGCCCTAGTTAGTAGGAAGTGGGTAAGTACTAGAGACATAGGCACCCAGTATTTCTTAAACCAAGCTCATCGCCTACCCGGCACTCACATCTAAAACGCGCATAACCACGACTATTCCCTTTTGTTTTTGATTTTTTGATTTTTTGATTTTTTTTTTGTCTTTATTACAAGTTACATTCATCGCGTTACATTGCATCGCGTCATGGAAGCACAGGCGGGGGCGCTCGCCGGGTCTGGTCATACCACGCAGGTAGCTTGGCGGTATTCGCGCTACATACAACAACACATATTGGCATTATTCGATCGATCTGCCGTTTGTTTCCCGTTCCATGCGCGCACACACACGCAATACAATATAATGCGTGGCAGGACTAAGCGGTAACGAAAGCGTGAATGTACATGTATGTACATGTATATGTGATTGTGTATGCAGTTACTTCTTGGCTCTCAAAACGACGCCCTGTTTGTATGCTGTCACTCTAGGCGACATGTAGAAATGTACGAAGAGGTGAAAGGCAAATCAATAGCAGAAGATGCAACTGCAGCTTTCTTCCTTTCTTTTTTTTCCCCCTCGGTCTTTTTCCGCCCCAAGTACACTCAATCATGTAAAGTGACGTGCTGCAACATCCGACCTCGTGGTTACATCAAGCAGTGAATCGGACCTCACGATGAAGCTAGCTTTCCCTTGATATGCTCCAAGACCTGCCTGATGGCATCGTCGAGATCGCCCAATGCCAAGTAGCCGTCTATCCACGCAGCTGTTTTCCTGCCCAATTCCGCCTTGTCCGTAGTCGAGTCCAACTTGTCGCCCAATCGAGCCATCACCTCGCGCAATGCTCGTGGGAAGTCAGCCGTGCTGGGGCTAACACCCAGGATGGGCTGGCGGATATAGCAACTGCATGTGCAAGGATGGTTGGGAAACTGCTCGTTGAGAGCATCCAGGACGTGCTGCGAGATTCTGGGCTCGACAGACAGGGTATTCTTGAAGGAGGTAAACAGGAGGAAGAACGTCTCGGCCACCTCGGGAGAGTAAAATGCTTGTTTTTGTGAAATATTGAAAATCGCAATGGGGATGGCGCCGTCCATGGCGGGGTTGGATTTGAGCTGCTCGGATGCATGCTTGTCAATGACCTTGTCTTGTGCCTTGGATGGCCGGGGCAACAGGGCGCCATCACCGTCTTCATCATCGTCGTCGTCGTCGTCGTCGTCGCTCCCCACGATGCGGAGCTCGTCGTCGTCGTCAGCACGATCAGGCCGAAGAGCATCCACACCCTGTGTCTCCTTGCGCTTGTCCACCTTGACCAGCCACTCCATCTCGACCTTGGCATATTCCACCCAGAGTCTGCACTCCTTGTTGCAGAACCGACACCCGCGCATGAAGAAGCCTCTCGCAGAAGCCATGTCGCCGTGCCTAGCGGACCGTCGTCCGGCCATGATCCAAAGGTCTGCGTCATGTGGCATCATGCGCAAAGCGCCCGTCATGGTCTTCCTCCAGCGCTTGGCGGCTTTCACACTGGCAGTGTAGGAGAGGTACGCCCGCCACAGCTCGCTGCTACCGGGATGTTGATTGACAGATCGCTCGTAGATGGACATGACGCGTGCTTGTCCTGCGTGTGCTGAGTTGAGGTGGTGAATCTTGAGACGCTTGCAACGCTTGCTGCGAAGGGTTTCCAATGATTGCTCCCATTTTGCGTATGCTGCCCATTCTGATGGCAAGTTGCCTGGGGACAGGACTCTGTGTTCGTGCTCATTGCGCTTCTGGACGATTGTTCGGATTTCATCCTGCAAGAACGAGGACAAATTAGGGTTTTGCGGCGTGGATCAGAGTGCGACAAACATACCTTGGAGAACAATTCCTTTTCTTCCCATTCGCGCAATTGAGGAACAGACCGTTCGAGATAGAATCTCGCCTTTCCCGCGACGCCGGCCATGACAGATGTAAAGGACAGTGAGAATTGCCCAAAAAATAAAATGAAAGATTCCTTGACAACTTTGCGCTGTGTAGGGCAAGACACTCGGCACAGTTGTTGATGGGTTGATAAATCAAAGGTGCGGACCAGTTTGAAATCAGTATGCAGCTCGAGGCCCATGGAAGATTTTCATCACGAGGCTCCGGAAATTGAAAATTTTAGCGGGGCGGCTTCCATCCACTCTCAGCCTTGCCTGCGTCCATTGGAGCTGCTTGAGCTGTCACTGGGGGCGCGCATGTGTCTTTTTGCGACTGGAGCTTTCAATGTTGGAGCCCTGGAGGGTGCTGTGTGGTGCCCTCCATGCCTCTGCCCCCCCTGAGCCCCGGCTGTCTTCAGACCTCTCAAGCTCCAGTCCAGTCAAGGCCAAGCAGCCAGCCTACTTACTGCATGTGGCCAAATTCCCCTCCTTCATCCTCACTCGTTTCTTCTTAATCTTTTTGTATCCAGACTGTCCTCCTCCACGTCCGGATATACCGGATGGTGTTTTAAATAGTCGGAGGCTTTTTTTTCATTCATTCACTCATCCACACTCTCTCGCCATTGCCATTGTCCATCGGCATCGCCATGTCCAAGTACAAGGACAAGGACAGCGGCGTTGTCCTCAGCTTCGGGGGTCACTGGGTCAGCTGGGCACACACCATTGTCGCGTATAGTAAGTTCTTGAGATCTACGTGCGAATCGCTCGAAATCTCTGAAAAGACGTCCCCGAGATCAGAGGTAATGGAGGGGAAGTCAATTGCAACACGCTCGATTCTAACCTGTTGATGTTAGCCGCCTTTATCAGCGCGTTAATCGTCGGCGTTGGCTTGCACTACCACAAGATTGTCGAGAATGAATTCTACGGATATCCGCAGGAATGGTTTCCTTCCGTCTCCGCAACAATTGGCGATCGATACCCTGAGCGATCATTCTTCATGATATTCATCGCCATCACATCTGGTACGCGCGACTGTTGGGGACTGGATTTGCTGCTGCTCCGAGCCTATGCTGACCAATCGACAAGGACCTCGATTTGCGCTTGTGGGCTTGTTCTACCTCATCAGTCGCAAGCCTGGCACCAAACTCCCCGGCTTCGTTGCCTCGATGGGCCTTCTTCGAACTCTGACTTGCGGTGGCTGGACTTACATCACATCGACCGACGATCATGATTGGCACGACATTCTTATGATCTCTTACATTGTGTGCACTCTCCCCTGGACGCTGGGCTGCATAGCTCTCAGCCCACCGAATCCCCAGGCTATCAAGTACCGAAAGTACATCGCCAGTGCTTTCTTCGGTACCCTGGTGCCTTTGATCTACTTCTTCATCCAGCACAAGGTTCATCGCGTCGCCGGAGGTTTGTACTTTGCCAACCCCGCCCAAGAGTCCTTGATATGCGCCGCTGTTCTGTTTGTTCTAACAAAATGCTCAGCTTACACGATCTATGCCTTTTTTGAATGGTCATTGATCCTCTTTGATGTTGGATTCGATGCCGTCACAGCCTTGGATTTCAATACTTTCGAAGTCGTTGTCAAAGATGTAAAGGGTCTGAGTAAGGGGTACGTCCAATGGCTTCCGAGATAGTGCTGGCTTTGTGTGCAGTCCAATCCAATAAATTTGTTCCATTTTTCTTTTATTTCATTTTGAATTATGCTCTAAGTCTTATCGCAGTGAAAATCGTTCGTCTGTTCCATCAGCCGTTATGGAAAAGGAGTAGGTCAAGTAGTATTCGCCCTTTCCTTTTCCTGCAATAGACTAACTTTTGAATTCCAAAGAAAAGAAAAGGTCACTGGAGGCCTCTATTCCATACGTTTCACCTGGTCCGAAGCTCTGGACACAGCAGCTGATGTTTCCCATGGAGTAAGTGCTTTGGATACTGCAGATTCGTAACAACATCTGACGCCTTGCTAGTTCGTCTTCTGGTCCATGTTGACTAGCTTGGGTCTTGTGGTGTGGTGTAAGTGCCCTTCCGAGAGTAGTCGAGCTATTGGAAGATGCTGATTTAAAAAAAAAAAATAGACTTCCCTCTTTGGCACATGGGAATTTCTGGCTACGAGGCGTTCGTCTTGGTGTCCATTTCGCCTCTACTTCTTATGGGACCTTTGCGATCCGCCATCATCAACAACCAGCGCGTCATACACCTTTTGTCTCTCTCAGGAGTCGCGGCTTACTTGGTTTTGGACCCTGCTCGCCGTCTTTTTACCGTAGGATTTGGCGTCGCCATGTCGACCCTAGGCTGGGTTGCCACTCTCCATGCCGAGTCTCTTCACGAGGTGAGGTTCGAGTCCAAGCTTCTCGGCTTGCTTGTTGGTTTAATATTGTCTTCGACCGCAAAGTTCGCCTGGCAGACCAACAACCCCATTTGGCCCATCATGCACAAAGCCAATGGCGGATGGAATCTTGCTGGTCTGGTGATTGGCATTGTTGCTGCTTTGCGCTTCACTCGCAAAGCTCCCCTGACAAGCGGCGCATCCCATGCCGTCCCCAAAGGCTCAACAGTGCTTGCAGCCTGTGGTGTGGGAGGCGTATTCTTTGGCATGCATTCGCTGCTCTCTGATACCAGCACCATGATTCTCTGGGTCTGGGAGGGATTTCCTGTCCGTGGTCCGTACTTTTCGACTCACGGCTGGTGCACTTTGGCCGCCATGTCTGCGGGTGTCTTTTTCGGCATCTACAAGCCATCCCTTGCTGGAGGATGGGCGACATACACTGTGGGCGCGGCTGGAGCCATGATCTTGACATTCTTCAGTCACTGGTTTGGATATTACGGCGCTCTCATCATTGCAGCCTATTTGATGGCTGTGTCTGTTCCTCTCTTGACCAATGCGTCCAAGAAGAACCCTGCAACTACCTTTGGTCTCGGGTTTTTTATCTACGTGTTCTTGGTCCTTTTCCACGTTTGGGTCGTTGCGTATGCCTTTGTACCTGGTGGTCCGCTTGTTCGTGAGCACACAGATTGGATCATGTACACCATGACGGGCCTAATTGGTGCTGGTGTGTACGACTACAACTCGTCCAAGGCGCGCAAACAAGAGGCTCGCCGACTGTCCGCCTCTCAGCATAAGAAGTACTTTGGCGTGGCCACCATCTTTGTCAACATTCTCTTCTTATGCTCTGCCTTTATGCGCTTCCCCACCAATGACTACAAGCCATATCACGCTCAAGATCGCGTTTTGACTGCCGGTATCTGGACCATTCACTTCTCGCTGGACAATGACATGTGGTCTTCCGAATACCGCATGCGAGACCTCATCAAGGAACTGGAGCTTGACGTTGTCGGTCTTCTTGAATCAGACTTGCAGCGCATCATCATGGGCAATCGTGATACGACCCAGTTCTTGGCCGAGGACCTCGGCATGTATGTCGACTATGGCCCCGGTCCCAACAAACACACGTGGGGCGCAGCACTTTTGTCCAAATTTCCTATTGTCGAGTCGAAGCATCATCTTCTGCCCAGTCCGGTCGGTGAACTAGCACCGGCCATCCATGCTACACTGGACGTCTACGGCGAGCTGGTGGACGTGTTTGTCTTCCACTCGGGACAAGAAGAGGACCCGGAAGACCGGCGGTTGCAGTCTGAATACCTGGCCAAGCTGATGGGATCTACGCCACGACCAGCTTTCCTCCTCAGTTACCTCGTGACGAAGCCCCTGGAAGGCAACTACAACACCTACGTCAGCCAGAAGTCGGGCATGCACGACGTCGACCCGACTGACTGGGACCGCTGGTGTGAGTACATTCTGTTCAAGAAGCTCAAACGTGTTGGCTACGCTCGCGTGAGCCGAAGCACCATTACCGATACCGAACTGCAGGTGGCCAAGTTTGTCATTCCCAGGTCTGCCGAGGAGGCCCAGCAGCTGGACTCTATGCCTGCGGAGGAACGCGACCGCCGAGTGCAAGAGCACCAAGTACCGGAGGGCTGGCGATTCCCGGCCATGTTTAGGGGCCAGGGTGTTCGAGATCACCGATACCACGTCTTTGATGAGCCTAGATACTTTAACTAGGACGCGAGTCTGGTGGGGGGGGATGTATATTTCTTTTTTTTTTCTTTTTTTTTTCTATAAAAACATGTATTAAAAAGTGTAAGCCACTACAAGCAGATATGAACATATTTACAGGGCAAGTCATGATTGAGCAGTGCCGCACTTTTTTTTTTCCCCCACGAAAGGTTCTTGTTTGTGCATTCAATGTTCGCTAGCAAAACAGCAGAGAGCTCCCCTCTAGCTAGTTGTGCCAGAAAAGGAACACCTCTCTCAGGTCCAAGGCGCCGACCGAATCCTTGGGCTGGATACTGCCACCAGACCTAATAGTGACAGCAGCGGCAGTAACCGGGATGAGGCGGACCTGGACACCAGCGGGGGGCCCCCACAAATACGGAATGCCGAGGCGCGGAAGGCGGGCGGAATAGCTTGCAAGGCCGGGGGGTGTGCGGCTTTATCATCTGTGATGTGTGAGCGGTGCGGCTTAGACTGGCAGTATTGGTGGGATTGTACACATATATGTATTATGTATGTACATATGTAAACTTGTATGTAATTACGTGCCCGGAAGGAAAGTCAGGAACGTCATTAAAGCCTCGTGGCCCCGACTTTTACGCACGGGCTGGTATTTGCCATCGCAGACAATATTGGAGATGCGGAGGGAATGGAATATCCCGTTTGTGTATGTACACACAGTTGCTGACATACTGGACATGTTTCATTTTCATTTTTTTTAATCCTTGATTGCTGGGTCTTTTTTTTTTTTTTTTTTTTTTTTTTTTTTTTTTTTTTTTGCGTATTGCTTCGGTCCCAAGGGGAGTGGTCGTGCAGTGTCAAGGTTCTTTCGAACATTTCGCCATACAAATTTGGTGCAAAAAGTTTGGGAATTACCTACGATCCGCTGTACATGGGGGCCGGAATGGGGCGTCGGTAGTTGGTCTTGGATCGATGCGGGGCGGGGCGGAGCGGGGCGGGGCGAGGGGAATATTGGATGCGGGCTGACATGAAAGTGAGACGGGCAAATTGTGACAATGAGTGTGTTTGTATATGCGCGGTATGTTTTACAATGGGTAGTATCCCTTTGAGTGCGGTAAGGCGCCAACTGGGTCACTACTGGGATGATTGACCAATCATACCTAGGGCTAAGTATAGTCTACCTATATCTTACACTTAAGTTACACTATAATAAAAGTATACATAACCTTCTATATTATATATAGCTACATCTCTATGTCCAGAGTTATAGCCTGTATAGAAGTATCCCTTATGTAGCGGCCGGATGTGGGTACCGTGACCCGGTTGGCGCCTTACCGCACTCAAAGGGATGTATATAGCACGGAGGTTGGAGGTGAAGCTGGCATTGAGTGCAAAGGAGCCTGACGGTCCATGTCCAATGCTGGCCTTGTGTCCTCTTTGGCATCATATGTCATCAGGCCTAGATCAATATGTTGGAATAGTATTTGCCAGTGTGTAGTACCAAAAAAGTCCATCCCATCCCATCCCATCATCTTCATCTCATCTCACCACATCCACTCATCCTCATCCCATCCAGCTCATCAACTCATGCCTGTCCCCATGTAGCCCCTTCACAAACAAACCCCCATACAATCCGCTCCTCCATGCTGAGGATCACACCCATCATTAGGTACATCATAGCAAACAGACCCATTGGGACACGCCAGTCCCGCAAACCCCCCACACGACTGCGCCGTCTTGGACATACAAATGCCAGGCGCATCGCACGCGAGCCCACAGCCCCGCGGCGTGCGAGGGTCGTCGCGACACTCCATCCCGAAAGGGCATGTCACGGGCTGGGTCCGGAAGCCGCCGCACGAGATGTACTTGTATTGGCAGGTGCCGCGGCAGCGGTTGAGATTCGTGCACCCGGGCGAGTTGGCCACGCAGACGTAGTCGGATGGGCAAGGGGCGATTTTGAGGCCGCAGGGTTGGCCCTGGCCTGAAGCGAGGCCCAGAGTCGCTGCGAGGGCGAAGATGTATAGAGACAGCATCGTTGACACCGCGTCGCGTCAGGGGCTCTTGATGTTGAATGCGGTGGGTTTGGATGGATGAGTGGGATGATTATTGAAAAAGGGGAAATGGAAAACAAAGGAAGAGGATGAGAAAAAAAAAGGTAATGGAATTGAGGTTGTCTTATTTGAAGAGTGGGCGGATAAGATGCTTACTTGGTTGATACTGGACAGGAACCAAGTTGATTTAAATAGGTCAATTCCAGTGCGGTCCTGTTGGCCGGGCAAGAAAAGAGCTAGACCTTTTGGCAATGAATAAATAATAAGACAGAAAAAAAAAGAAACCGAAAAGAAAGGACACCTCAGCTAGGGCATCGGCATTCCAGACATTTGGGGGCGGGGCTAAGGGTCTCGATTTGTCTCTTCTCGCATTCCTCAAGGCTTTTTGACTTCTTGTGTAAGCAGTCTATCGGGGCAACATTGAACTCTCGGCGCATGAGAAGCTCTATTCTTGGTTCCAATTGCCGTCGAAGTAGTGTCAGAGACGGACAAACATTCGCCCACGCCACCAATCTTGGCCTTTTTGGTGCTCCGGCATCATTTTATCAGCTGATGAGCATGTCCGCGTGGGCCGTCATGCGCGGGGAAACAAGCTTTGCTAGTGCCGACACAAAAAGAAAATACCTTTCCTTCTTCTTCTTCTTCTTGTTCTTCTTCTCTGCACGCTTCCTCTCCCCTCATGCGTTTTTCTTGGTGATGGACGTGGGCGTGAGCGGGGTTTGGCAGTCGCAAGCTCGGAAGGGTCAAGTTGAGTGCCCTGGTTTCTAGAAAGAGGATGTAATCTACATGCTTGGTTTTTCTTTCTTCTTTCCCCCATATCTTCTTGTGGCTTGGCAGTAAACAGCAGTAAAAAGTGCCGTCGTTTACAAGGCCGCTTTTTGGTGCCCCAGTAGCTTCTTGTCACTGCCCTTGCCGTTGCCCATGTTGCGCTCCATGCTCATGATCATGGCAACTTGGCTGCTCAGCGCCACCAGCTCACCGGCCAAATCTCGCACCATGAGCTCAATGTCCATTCTGCCATTTTTGATCTGTTTGGCCGTGATGCGCATGTTCAGCCACTCCACGCCTTGGCTAGGCAATAGCTTCTTGACCTCGAGATTCAGCAACACTGTCGGAAACCACAGTCCGCTACGGGCCTTTCTCCGTTTCGCCAGCTCATCCGCGTCCAAGGGATCAAAATATCCTGGTGCCGTGACAAAGGCGAGAAAGTCAAAGGGGATGGTGTCCACAATGTAAGGCAGCGTGGCCTGTGTAATGGTTTGGTCGGCCGTGGCACTTATCCAGACGTCGCATACGCCGGGAGTGAGTGCTCCGCTACTGGGGATGAATATGCGCCAGTTCTCGGGCGAGCCCCTTTTGATGGGACTGTTGGCGGGAAGGACGTCCCTTCTCCAGAAGCCATCTGTGCCGGCCTTTGTAAGGAGGTTGAAGTTGGGGACGGCGGGCATGGCGGCGGCAGCAGTTTCTGAATAGCCCGTGGGCAAGGAGAGCCCCTTGGAAGCAGCAAGGTCGACGTGGGTGGTGTAGGCAAGTACTTTGCGGCGCGAGGATGAGGACACAAACCAAGGTGCCTGGTCGAGGACTTCTTCTTCGCTTTGCCAGAGGGTGAGGTGCAGCGTCGAGACCTGTCGGCCTACTTTGACCTCATCAATGACGACAATGCCAGGCCCAGGTGCTGTTTTGTGCACATACTCAAAGTGTGCGGTAAAGGTGTCTGGCTGGCCGCGCGAAGAGAGTTGCTGCATGTGGGCGTTGGCCGCGGCCAGCATGCAAGCCGCGGTGTAGCCTCCATTGGGGACTGTGGCGAGAGAGCAGCCTTTAGCATGATATGTCTGGCTCAGGGACTTGGAATCTGGAACACGGGGAATGGAGGCGGAAAGCGTCAAGTACCTGCGCCGATGCAAAAGTCGGCGTGGAGATGAATCCTGTACGTGTGTGAATCGAGCTGCTCGAAGCGACTGCCCTCGGCAAAGGACGAGCGAGGACGTGCAGCAGGCGCAGTCGCTTGAGCTTGACCCGGCGACATGGAAGCGGCAAGGTGCTTTCCAATGTCCAATCATCCAATGTTTGAGTGACGTCGGGTCCAACTTGCAGTCAAGCAGCCAGGCTACCTCGTAGTTTGCTGAATTGATGGCATCGGCGCTGGCGAGATGCGCACTTGATTGACATGCTGCAGTGAGTGACTGCAGTCTTGCAAGTTACATGTAGCTCAGCTTATTAAAGTTGGTTGGTACCTGCCGAGTGCAGGCAGGCAGGGCCCGAGCGTTCCTTCCTCATCCGCAGAGCCGCTTCCAGCAGACGCAGCATCAACTTCGGGTGCCGACTCGTGCTTCACTCTCTTCCGACAAAATCTCTCTTACAACGACGATTGCCCAGTCTTGATATTAAGCAGCGTGCTTCAAGGCGTCTGACCACCATTACCGTCTTGAAACGCTCCGTCAACATGGTTGCTTTCCCTCACCCATCGACATCCGCCATCAACGTCTGAATTCAATACACGTCATGTCTTCTCGGCTAGACGGCCTGGGTTTATTGACTCTTATGGATTCACTAAAAAGAGGTTCATAGCCTTGCAACATTGCAGCCAACTCTCCGCTGCCCCTGGCGAGCCTGGACCCCTCCTCCTTTTTCCCCCATCATCGTTGGCCTCGAGCACCAATTTACTGGGCTCTCCCTGCTGGAATATACTCTCGAATGTCCACCTTCGTTTCGTCCGGCTTTGCCTGCGCAATCAAAAGAGCCTCGGAATCCATGTCGAAGACAACGTACATGTGCTGCAATGCCGGCGCTCCCAAAACGGGAATTCCTCCCGACTGAGCCGTAACTCCAGCGAGCAGAAGGGTGCAGGTGCCGCCATTCGGCGGCTCGTTTATGGGCGTAATGGATTCGAGAGGAACTCGAATCTGAATTGCCTCCTTGTTCATGCCAATCACGAGATCCATGCCAGCGATACGCTTGCAATCTACCAAAAATTCGCCATCGGATCCCATTCGCCCCCCCAGTGCCTCGTTCAATTTCTTCAGAGTTCCCTCTGGCAAAATGATCCCGGGCACGCCAGTGTCCAGCCAGACGACCGGCGGCACTTCGTTGGACAGAATGTTGCCACTCTGCTCCCGGCGGAAGATGGCACTCCCTGATAGCTTGCTTCTCGTATGCTCGTAATCTGAGGCGGAGATTCTGGAATGCCCGTAACTGAGGCTTCGCGCAATCTTTTGATTCGCAGGATTGCCTTTTGTCGGGGTACCCGCCACCTTCGAGCCGGTTGATGGGGTCAATCGGACGGAACTGAGGTCGACGACGAATGAGGGAATCTCTCCATTTTTTGTTTTGACCAACGGAGCGGTTGTGAGCTTGCCGTCGAATTTGGCGGCGTCGTATCCTCCCCACACGAGTGATCCGCTATGGGGAGAGCCTAGATGAAGTTGTCAATTACAGTCCCTTGTAATCACAAGCGAGGCTTGGGAGCAGGTTATATTTTTTTGGTTCACTTTTTTTTACGAGAACAAAGCTTGAGGACACAAATCACTCGTCAAAAGGGAGCAAAAAGCAACGAGGGAAAAAAGGTTGTACGTACGGAAGTCTCCAAGATACAGCCCAAAGGCGTTGACCTTTATTTTGTTACTCGCCTTGAACTGAGCGGGCACATTCGTATAAATGGTTTGTGCACACTCTCCTGCAACGGGACCGACTCCGAGGACGGGAAAGCTGACTTGACCGTGAGGCACGCCTCCTGTTTCCAAAAGGCCCAACTGCGCAGGAACAGCCTTGCCTCCGGTAGAAACCTGAAGAGGAGCCTCGATAAATACGCCTCCAAAGGAAGCCCCTCCGGTGTAGCTTGCCTTGAAGGTGACGTTCAGGTCTCGAACCTGTGTGCCGGCTTTGGCAAGGTCGAACGATCCAGCTTTGAAGCCTGTCTTGAGTCCATCGCATTGCTCGCCGGCACCCTTGCAGAAGTCGCTTCCAGTCTTGGGAATCATCCAATCACTGCTTCCCGTATCGAGCAGTCCCCTCATGGCTTGGCCGGCCACGGTGAAGTCGACAAAGGGACGGAAACCACCTTGCAACGGATCTGTCACCTTTTTGACCTCAGTCACCTCCAAGTGTGCTTGGTTTTGAGCGGCAGCCTGCTCGCTGAGCACCAGCAGCGGGCCAGAGAGCCGGGCCACGAAACGCGTGAGTCTCATGGCTGTTTTTGATGGGGAAAGAAATATAAAAATTAAATATACAATGGACCGCCCACAGTGCACCGTATTTGCAAAATGGATAAAAGAATGACAAAAAAAGCAAAAATGAGGGCGTGATGTCCAAAACGAGACCGCGTATATATGAAAAAAAAGGACAGTAATTGAGTGTCACTCGAGTGTCACTCTTTTCAAATGAGTGTGAGTTCTGCTACTTCGCAGTTCGGTTCGGCGGGAATAATTTGGCTCCAGAAACAAACGTTGAAAGTAGATTTCCGTAACCGAAATGTGGCAAGCGAAGCTACTAAATGGGCGGATGTTGCGCGTGGGATGAAGCAAAACCCGCAACGTAATCAAACCGCATGATGAAAGAGGAGAGGCAGGAAATAGATGAGCAATTTGCTGAAATAACGATGCCCTGTTGCAAGAATCGTTGGATTTAGCCTGTCGGGAAGTTTATATGGTGTCTTGTCTCATTTACCAAGTGAGCTGTTCAAGCTATACTATTCACTCCACAAGAGCTCACGATGTCTATTCTGGTTCACGGGAAAGTATTCAAGTAACATCTAATTATGTAGCGTGTTTGAGAGAGACAGGGGGGAAGTTATCCGGTATACCTCTGTGGAAGCGGAAGCGGAAGCAGAAGCAGAAGGGGATGAGATTTGTCGGAAGAAACTCAAGTGGACATTTCCAATCCTTCGATTACATCAGACCCATGAGTACAATGCCTGGCATTTGTATACAATAAAGGAGAGGGGACACAAGACGAAGAATGGATGGACAAAGAAACACACACAGAGACACACAAAGAATTGCGAGAACCGAGGTGTTTTACTTTCACCAGCATCGACTCCTAGCGGCCGTCAGTCCCCCCCCCCCTTTAAACATGCAAGGAACTTTTTCCTTCCGCCCAGAACAACCAAGATGATGATTTAAAATGAGTAAAGCCCCCACACATGGGTAGATAAGACGCCGCGATTGAAACAGCAAAGGCTTTTGCCAAATTGTCGGACTACCGTTGAAGACCCCTGAGCCGTTGCGTCATAGTCACAGCATCAGAGAGAGAGTCACGTCGAGAAGACGGTCTCGGGAATGAATGCCATTGCCAAAACTGGAAAGTTTCAGCCCGAGAGCAATTGATACTGGTTCTTTTGCGCGAGACTCTCATGCAGGGTCTCAAGCATGGAGGGTTTGAGGGTGGGCTAATATGCTAATATCCATGTCCGTGGAACCACGTCATTTGGGTATGCCAGGGGCGGCCGGCTAAAGTCTGGCCTTCTTGCTGCTTTGATTGCCGAGGCATATGTACTTACATGTGCGTACATATTCATGTGTGTTTAGAAGTACTCTGGAGAAGTGCGTATTCATGCGGTCTAATTAGCTGGAACACGCAATAGGACAATATTGAGGAATGAAGATTATGAGGTCATAGCCGTGTGTATAAAACCTTGTGAACATTTCTTCTCTAATTCCATGCATATACAGTGGGATGCAGATAGTTTTAACACAGCGGCAGGTATCGCGAATTTAGCCGATCAACGGGTAAATTCAATAACAACCCTGTTTTCTGTTTTTTTTTTCTTCATCAGCTTCTTCGTCAGATCAGCTTCTTCGTCAGATCAGCTTCTTCGTCAGATCAGCTTCTTCATCAGCTTCTTCGTCAGCTTCTATAAAGCCTGCCTTCCCTCTTCTTCGTCAGCTTCTTCGTCGGCTTCTTCGTCAGCCCCTTCAAAGTCCGTTTTTCCCTCTTTTTCCTAGCTTCTTCGCTAGCTGTTTTTTTCCCCTAGCTTCCTTCCTTCCAATGGGCCGCGGGCCGGAACTAACGCCTCAGCTACGTTCAAGGATCTGCGAGCTCAAAGCACAGGGTCTTTCCTATACACAAATTCAGCGAATTTATCCAAATATCCATAGGTCTACGATTGCTTATACTATCCGGCAAGAGGCTGTACGGGATGACTGTAAATCCCTAGAGCGTTCTGGTCGGCCACGCCTTATCTCTGAGGAAGAAAGAGACCTTCTTTATGATGCAATCCAGGAAAATCCTCACATTCAGCACTCTGACCTTCTCGAAGCTGTTGATCATAAATGCAGCCTTCGGACCCTCCAAGACCTTCTAAAATCAATGAATTTACGGAAGTGGCTGCAGAAAAAAAGACCTCTTATAACTGAACAACATGCAGCTCGAAGGCTTGCGTGGGCGCACCAATATCGGACCCTTGATTGGCGGAAGGTCTGGTTTTCTGACGAGACGAAGGTCTGACCTCTTTTTTCCTCTTTTTTCCTCTTTTTATCAGCTTCTTCGTCAGCTTCTTCATCAGCTTCTTCAGAGCCCGTTTTTGCCGTCTTTTTTGACCTCTTTTTCGTTGTGTGTGCCCTGACCTCTTTTTCGGCCG
>SRPT01000747.1:0-15193 GCA_018360205.1 Claviceps digitariae
TTATATTATTTATAAAAAAGGCATTACTAGTAATTTATATTATATATATTTTTTCTATACCTTTAAAGCTTAAAGTAAGGTATTTTATTAGAACTAAATATTTAATTACTTAGTCTACTACTTTTATATACTTTAAAGTAGAGTTTATAAGGTATTATAAGAGCTTAGCTACTATAAATATAATATTAGGTTTTATTATAATAGCTATATATAGAATTAACTTTATTTTTTCTTAATAAGCCTTTATAAATACTTTTTTAGCTTACTTTTTATACTTTTAATACTTAGTAATAGGGATTAGTATAGTAAAAAAGCTACCTTCCTTTACTTAATTAAATTTTTTATTAATTTTATTTATATATACCTTATAGTTTAAATAAATCCTATAATTTTCTTTATTATAAATTACTTAAATACCTAGAAAAAAGCATACCTTATCTTTATTATTTAGCTTATATATACTCTTTAGTTTTATAATTACTTTATTTACCTTTTTTAATTAATTTTTATAAAAAGCTATAATAATATTATTTATAAAGAATATAAAGAATATATTATATACTTCTAAATAAAATAAATAAGGCTTCTTTAGGCTTAAAATAAGCCTAAATTCTTTTAAATAACTACTTAGCTCTTTAAACTATAGCTAAGGTAAGTCTTTTAATTTATAAAGTGCCTTAAGTAATTCTATATATTTATTTAGTACTTTATAACCTTTAGGTAGCTTATATATTACTAATATTTTATTTACTCCTTAAGCTATATATAAAAATATATTTTTTATATTAAATTATTTTATTTTAAAATTAAATTTTATAATAAGTATAATAAAAATCCTAAATATATACACTATAAGTATTACTATATAGATTTATTTAATTATTAACTTCTTTTAAAGATTTTTTTTTTATATAAATTTAGGCTTTATACCTTTTTAATATACCTTTCTTATTAAATTTATAGTTAAATACTTACTTTAATAGCAAAGGTTATAATTTTATTACTATTTACTTTATTTACTTTTATATATCTCTTTTTTTAAGCTTTATAATTTTTTCTTTTATTACTTTAATTTATTAATTTTTTATAATATAATTAATAGCTTCCCTATAGTTTTTAAAAGGCTTTATTAAATTAAACTAATAAATAGTATTATACTTTACCTTATTATTTAAATATACTTTATTTAAATAGTTATAATAAGTATTTATTATAATAAATATAGTCTTTATACTTTAGAAGTTATAGTTCTTTTTTTCTAGCTAATTAAGCTTTAAAAGTAATATTAAATTTTATAAGTAATTAATAAGGTAATAGTTAGGCTATTTCTTTTTTAAAATATTCTAATTTTAAATTTATTTTTTACTTTCTTTTTTTTAAATATAAGTATTTCTATATAGTAATACTATTAATTAAAAGCTTTTATTATTTCTTAAGTTTTACTTATTTATAGGGTTTAATGCCTTTAGTAAGTTATTTAAGTAGGTAGCTAATTTATTAAAGCTTTATAAAGTATTTTCTTAATATAAGAATTACTTTATTAATTAATTTAAAGTATTAGGTTTTTTAATTATTTAATTTATTATTTTACCTTTTATAATAAGTATATATTTATTGCCTTAGTTTTATATATTTTATTTTAGAATATTAAAACTAACTAAGCTTTCTTAGCTTTTATTAAGGCTTTTATAGCTTTTATAACTAAAGCTTAAAAAAGCTTCTCTATAGTAAAAGCTTTATATAGCTTCTTTCTTAACCTTAGAAGTTATTTAAAGAGTTTAAAGTCCTTAATATTATACTAAAAAATATATTAATTTTTATATATTTTTTTCTTTTATAACTGTTGGAATTGCCCTCAACGGCACAACCTCGGTGGAACGGCACAACCTCGGGAAGGTCCGATTCATAGATGCTAATTGGGCGCATTGCGTAATCAGACCCACTAACCCTAACGCCAGTGGAAAACTCTGCACATAATGCTACCTTCCTTAGTCTAGCTTTTTAGCTTTATTATTATTAATACTAACACATTATATTTATAACCCTTTTTATACTAATGCTTTATTTATTATTTTATAACCTTTCTAAGGTTATACTAACACTAATTAGTAGTTGCTATTAACTATAGATTTATAAGGTATTTCCTAATAAAGAAGAGACGACTTCTATAGTATCTAAGACCACTGTTTTTGTGCTAAGGAAGGCAGCTTTATAATAATAAAAGCATAGCTAGACTTTATTAAAGAGAATAGCTTTATATTCTAGACCTAAATACCTCTTCTGTCTATTATAGAGAAAACAGACTAGGCTAGGCTAGACTACTAATAATAATATAGCTTTATTATAGATAGAAGATAAGATATAAGAAATAATTAGAAACTAAAGTCTAGGAGGGGAGAGAGCTCTGTTAATTATTAGCTTAATCCACCTAATAAAGGATTTACTACTAAGAAGGCTATGCCTATTTAATAGTGCTATTTTATTAGAATAGAAAGGTATATTTAAAAACCCTAACTTAGTAATAGCGTTAGCGGTTATACTAAATAACTATATAGCCTATATTATTTAGTACTATAAAGAGCAAGGCTAGAGAGAAAAAGAACTCCTTAAGAACTTTTAAGATAATTTTTATAATTAGACTTTTAAACACTTTAAGAAAATTAGAATGCATATTTAAAGTAGCCTAAGGGACCTCCTATAAGAACATGGAATTCTACTTAATAAAGGCATTAGGGAGTCTATTGCATTAAATCTTTATAAGCTTTTTAAGTACACTAAGGAGTAAATTATAACACTATTCCTAGCACTAAAAATTAAAATAATATTACCTAACTACCTATTACCCTATTATCTAACTCTGCTAGTAATTAGCTAATTCTAAAGACCTTAAGGAAGATTATAATAGACCCCTAACCCTCCCTAGGGGTATAGCAATAAGAATATACTATTAAACCCTAACTAAAACCTTTACCCTGCCTAGCGATAATAGTATCCTTCCCTATATAATATAAGTGCACCTTATTATAATAACTAATATCTAGAGGACTTCTACAGACCCCATAAAAGATAGTACCTAGAATTCTTACACCCTAATAACCCTATGCCTCTATAAAGCTCTTTTTATTAATAAAGCGGGACTATAGATAACTAAATCTATAGAATCCTTAGTAAGCTTAGTAAAATTTACACTAAGGAAGATAAGTATACTAGTAAGATATATAACTTTATAACCCTAAAGGTTAATATCTTTATAGATAGATACAGAAGATATAATATCCTGCAAGATATATAGAACAGAGCATTCCCTATAATGTTATTAAAGGATGCTTTTATATACTATTTTAATAACTTAGCTAATAAGAACCTAACTTATAAAGAGCTTATTTAATAGATTAAAACTTACTTTAAAACTAAAAGTAACTAGTAATTCTATTAAATTAAGTGGAATAATATAATGTTAAGAAAGGTTATTAGTAAGAACCCTAATAAGTCTAAGCTCTAATGCTTAGATATTCTTATTAATAGCCTTAAGAAAATCTACTATAGCCTCTTTAATTCCTTATTAATGGATATATAACTATAGCAATAACTACTAACTGCCGTTAGTAGTGTCCCTAAATGCTGCCTTACTATGTTTAATTATACACCTACCTATAAAGGTATAGTTAGTAACTTAAGAAAATGCCTTTATATAAATAAGATAATTATATTATTATAATAGATAATAAAAGGACTACTAAAAGAGGAAGATAATAAGACCCTCTTTATAGATAGGCGCTATAGATAGGTATAGGGCTTATGTTTAAGGCAATATAACTATGGAAAACCCTAGTTCCCTTAAAAATGCTTTATTTACAGTAAGGAAGGCTATTAGTTAACTAACTACTTTAAGATTAAGTAATAAAAGGCTAAAGAAAAGTAGTAGAAGAGCAATAAATATAGGAATACACTTATAAATAAAAAATTTATAGTATTTCTCTAAGCTTTTAAAGGTTCCCTTATTAATAATAATAATAAGGAGAAGTAGGAGAATGCTAATAACTATATATAGGAGGTGGCAAATACATTCTTTACTTCTTAAGAAGACGAGCAGTCCAACTAAGATAATAGCTAGATAATATATACTTAATTCTTTATAATTAAGTTTAAAAATCAGCCCTAGAGGGACTATCCTAATAGCCTATAACTCTTATAGCTACTTAAAGACTAGGCATTTAAACACGGTTTAGTTAGCACTAACCTATATACTAAACCTAACCTTCCTGCTCTCTAATGCTTTATCTCTAAAGAAAGATATTCTAAAGAGGTCTTTTAAGGAATTCTCCCTAACACTAGTATAATAGGAATTTCTATAGCTAAATTAGCATAAGCAAAAGCCTTATTAAAGCTAATGCTACATCTTAAAATTAAAGGCTTTAAGCAATATAAAGTTAACTTTAGAGCTAGCTTAGCTACTTCTTCTAGTGTTCTTTATCTCCTAATAGTCTTTAGCACTATTAACTTCTATATTCTTAGCTTAGTAACCCTATTTTTATACTGTATTATAGATATAGATAGCATAGGTATTAAGCTTAATAACCTTACTAATATACTTATTTAAGGGAATAAGAAAGTCCTAATTATTAGAAAATAGGGATATCTATAGTGGACCTTGCAAGCTAATAAGGCTGCGGCTTTCTACCTCTCTAAGACTAAAATTTAATAACTTTATTATTAATTTAGCTACCTATTAATCTAAAGACTAGCTAAATTACTAAAGCAAGCTAGTAAGAATACAAACTATAAGCTTATTAGGAAACTTACTAATAAATACTACTAATGCTAACTTAATAGTAAGGCTTCTAAAAGGTTTAAATTCTTATTAAAGGATAACCTTAACTTTAACTATAAAATTATTATTAATATCCTGTAAATTAATAAATAACCTATTCTTTATATTATTAATGCTACTATAGCTTTCTAAGCTGCCTACTTCCTTAACTAAAGAAGGCAAAAGGTATATAATATATAGAATGCTTTTAAAAAATGCTAAATTAATACCTATCTAGGCCCCCTAGATTGGATTACTAGCGATGCTAGAAAGAACTTTGCTTCCGCTAAATTTAAGTATTTAGCATGCCTCTTAGTAATTAATACTAATAAAGTCCTAGTAAAGGCATACTATAGTATTAGTAAAATAGAAAGATACTACCTTCCCTTAAAATAAGTATATAATATTATTAAGGAGGAGGTTAGCAATATGCTAACTACTAATTAATAGCTCTAAATAGCAGTAAAAGCGGTTAATAACTTAGCAAGCCCTAATGGCTTTATACTAATACTACTAGTCTTTAGTATATACCCTTATATAATAATAGAGTTACTACTAAGCCTATTAGTAGCTTAAAGGGCAGCAGCACTATAATAAGCTATTAAGAAAGCCTAAAAATGCCTTATAAAATGCTAATTCTAGGAAGCTATAGGTACCTAGAATAGACCTAATACTACACTAGTCTACTAGCTCCCACTGCAGTCTAATGTATGTATATAGTAAGAGAAAGGAGGCTAGCATAGCCCCTATAAGCTTCTAGCTACTATAGGGAAGACCTATACTATAGATATACCTAACAGCCCTATTAACTTCTATAGCACTATTATTAAGCCCTATAAAACACTTACTAACAACACCTAAGCACTAAAGTTAGTGGGTACTATTAGGAATAACCCTCTAGTTTCTTAACTAAAGGGCAAAGCTTTAATAGTAAAGATAACTATAGTGGTTACCACTAAAGGTAAACCACTAGGTTTTTACCTAGAGGGTAGAACTCTAGTGGCAGGGCTAACTACCCTAGGGGCTATTAAAGCCCTAAGGAAATAAGGCTGCCTAAGAAAGCATTCTATAGTAGCACTTACTATAGAGATATAGAGGGTTAACCCTAATTATAAAAATAAGAAGAAAGAAGGAGAAAGATAGGGGATAGAATAGAAAAGAGAAAATAGTTTAACTTTATTAGGAAGAGGGAAAGCTAAACTTAGTCCCTTCCTTAAGGATAATAATAAGGGTTTTAATCTAAATTATTAGTATTAAGGGATAGAACTAGAAAGAGAAGGATATCTAATTCCCCTAGAAAGAGAAAAAGGTAATATTATAGGAGAAGTGGAGATACTTAATGTTAGTCCCTTTATTAAGGATAATAATAAGGGTTTTTACCTAAGTTATCCCTATTAATAAATAGAACTAGAAAGAGGAGGCAAATAGAAGGAGTATAAATTAGAGGTTAAAGCTAAGCTTAGCTCCCTAGAGGTAGATAATAAGAAGGGTTTTTACCTAAATTATTACTACTATAGTAAAAGACTAGGGAATAATAGGGGGAGGAAGGATATTAGCCCTAATAATAGGGATAATAATAAAGGTTTTTACCTAAATTATTATCTCTAAAAGAAAGGACTAAAAAGAGAAGGGAGTATAATTATAGGGAATAGTGATTCTATCTTTAGATAGCTTATGCTAGGTGATTTTAATAGCTATTACTAGATTTATCCTAAGCATAGGTAAGGGATAACTAAACTTATAATATAAGGAGGGGTAGATAATAATAGTAAAATTAGCTAACCTAAGCGGGATAATAATAAGGGTTTTAACCTAATTTATTACTAATAAGGGATAGAACTAGAAAGAGGAGGAGAACTAATAATAGCTAGCCTAAACTATAATAGATATACTACTTATAATAGTGTATCTTTAAGAGAAGGGTGGCTAAGATCTTATAGAATATAGAAGGAATAAGAAAAGGGCACCTATATAAGAGGAAGTGTATTTTTATTAATAAAAGAGAAAGAAGATTTCTAGATTATAGTTACCCTTAGAAAAGAAGGCAAAATTACTACTAAGGGTATACCTTTTAAAGCTTTTAATAAGAAAGAAATTAATATATTGCTAGCGAGAGGCATATTTAAATTTATAGAGTTTAACTCTAAAAAACATAGAAACTAACGCCTCTTCCGCTTATAAATAGTCTAGGAAGTTAAAGGCAAGGGAACCTCTTTACTATATAAGAAATTACGTCTTATAATTCAAGGCTATAGTAATTAGAAGAAGGAAATAATTTTCACATAGGTACCTATAATCTAATGGGCTAGCTAATAACTTATTGTAGCGCTAGCCCTATTACTTGCAAAAGAAAAGATTTTTCTCTAGCTAAGAGATATTACCTAAGCGTATGTATAATTATAGACAAACCTTAGCTAGCTTATTATTATAAAGCTCCTATAATAAATTAAACACCTCTATCTAGAAAATATAATAATAAAGGTAATTAAGCCTTTATATAGCATTGCAAAGGTAGGAACACACTAGTGGGCAATATACTTTAACCACTATAAAGAGATATTAAAGATAGTTACTTCTAGCTATAACCTATGCTTTCTAATTACCTCTAAAGATAATAATAACTTTAGGCTTATTAGAATGCAAATAAATAATACCCTTAGCCTTAGTAATATAAGGTTCTTTAATAAAGAAGAAGAAAAGCTCTAAAGAGTAGGTTTTACAGCTAAACTAAAGCATATATTAAGTGCTAAGGACCTCCTTATCTTTAATAGCTATATTCTAATAGACTATAGTAATAGTATAGTTAAGCTAAACTAAAAAGGCTAAAGCAAAAAGCTTATAATAGTGGAAATTAAGGATAAGATAACTATAAAGAACTAATATGTTTAATAATAAGCTCTTAGAGTATATATCTTAAGTGTATGCTAACTAGAGGCACTTTTTAACCTCTTTATAGTAGTGTAATGTTAAAACCCTAACTAAACTAATGTAAATAAGCTTAATAAGAGGATAAGTTAGTAAATTAAGAATTCTAACTAAGGGATTTGCTATATTCTACTTAACCTTTAATTAGCAGCGTTGTATGTATTTATAGATAGGTCTTTTATAAATAATAAAGACTTAAGCTTTTAGATTAGATTTATAATTATCCTAGGTAATAAGGTAAAAAGCAGCATTAATGTAGAATTTAAGCTTTAAGGGAATATTATTATATATAGCTTAATAAAGAGCAAGAGAGTTATAAGGAGTGCTCTTGCCTTTAAGCTATATAGAATAGTCTAGGGCGCAGACATAGTATACGCACTAGGAGTTACTCTAAATATAATTATAAAGAAGCTACAAAAAGCACACATTCTAATAATAATCTATATAGACTTTTTTTCCCTATATAAATGCCTTATAAAGCTAGGAATAACAAAAGAAAAACAGCTTATAATTAATATTATAGCCCTCTAATAATTATATAAGCATTATAAGCTTATAGAAATTTAATAGATTAATAGGAATAATAATATTGCGGATGTAATAATAAAGGCAACGCTAAATAAGGCTCTTAAGAGCTTTATTAATAATAATAAGATAAGAATTTAGGTAGAAGGATAGGTAAAGAGAGAAGTAGCTAATTAATAGGAATTAGTTATAATAAATAAGGCTATGGAGGCTAAAGAATTTTTATATAATTAACTTAGTATAAAGCTAGCTAATTAGGGACGTTCTTTTTAATTAAGGGATCTATATATGTTAATAATAATACTCTCTATTTTTTATACGTTTTTTTAGCCACTCTTTAGGCAATTCCTCTTTATTAAAAAAGAGAGAATTTGTAAGTGTTAAAATTGCCCTTAATAGCATAACCTTAGTAGAATAGTATAACCTTAGGAAGGTCCAATTTATAGATGCTAATTAGGCGTATTGCGTAATTAGACCCACTGACCCTAACGCTGGTGGAAAACTCTATACATAATGCTACCTTCCTTAGTCTAGCTTTTTAGCTTTATTATTATTAACACTGACACATTGTATTTATGACCCTTTTTGTACTAGTGCTTTATTTATCATTTTATAACCTTTCTGAGGTTATACCAACAATAACTAAAGGCACTTTTACCCCTAACTTTAAAGTCTTTAGTAGTATTATTACTACCTATAGTAGTTTTCTAATTAGTAATATAAAGAGATTAACTTTTTTATTTAATTTTATATTTATTTAAAGAGCTTAGAATTAAGCTTTAAGCTTATTAACTAATTATATATTTATACTTTCTTTCTTTATATTATAGAATATTTTCTTATTAAATATTATATTTCTTATTATTATTACCTTCCTTAGTAAGGGGATTTAAATTTAATATATATTTAAAGCTATATAGCTTACTAAATATTTAATATATTCCCTAAGGCTTATTTTATAGTGTTATTAATTATAGTTAGCTTTATAATCCCTAGTTATAAAATATATATAGTAGCTATATATATATAAATTACTTTAATTTAGCTTTAGGTTTACTATAAGCTCTTTTATTAGTAAATAAGTATTATTATAAAACTAGCTTTTAAGAACTTTAATAGGTGTTTTTTACTTAAGCTATTATATTAAACTTATATTATAAATATAGGTAATAGCTTATATACTTTTTAATTATAAATTTACTAAAAGCCTTATACCTATAAGTATTATAATAAACTTTATAGTAATTATTTAGTTTACTCTTTTTATAGCTTTATTTAGCTTATAAGTATATAAAGAAGGGCTTTTTAATTTTATACCTTTAAAGTATACTTAAGCTTAGAATACTATAAAGCCTTTCTTTAATATAATAGCTTTTTTATTATCTTACCTATATTATATAATTAAAAGGCTAAATTAGTATACTACTTATTATTTAAAGTAAATTAATATATTAAAAATAGTTTTAAGAGTTTTATTAGGTAGTATATATACCTATATTATTTTACTATACTTATTTTTAAAAATAAGTAGCTACTTTATACTATTAAAGCTTTTTAAATAGTTTTAAAGATTTTAATAAACCCTTTAAAAGGGTTTTAAAAACCTTTTTTTTAATAGCTTTTTTAAAATTACTTATTTAGTATATATAAGTATATAGGCTTTATACTCTTTATACTTTATTCCTTAGATTTACACTCTTTTTATATATATTATAAGCTTACTAAGTATATTTTTACTAAAGTGCTTAGAATATAAATACTAAAGAACTTCTTTATTAGTTTATAGTAAGCTTAGGCTTTTACTAGAATATTAATACTATAAGCTTTATATATATATATTTATTAATTTAATTATTATAAATAATATTAATAATAAGTATAAAGTTATTTTTAAGGGGATTTTTAGGTAGTTATAAAGAGGCTTATATTTAAAAAAAATAATATTATACTTTTTAATTAATTTAATAAGCACTATACTTTATTCTATAGTCCTAAAGTATAGAAAGCTATTAGTATTATAATACTAAATACTTTTTTTAAGGAGTTAGCTTTTTAATATAATATTTATATAAAACCCTTCTATAATTATTATATTTTATAATATAAAGTCCTTAGTTTAAGTACTATTTATACTATTTAAAATCTTCTTAAGTATATAAGTACCCCTTTTAATAATTTAGAAAGTAATTATACTTACTTTAAAATAGTTATTTTTAATAGCTTTAAATATACTAGGCTTAAGGAAACTAATATTATTAACTATATATATTATACTATAGTTATTAAAGAGTATACTCTTTAAAAGTATATACTTTTTAAATTTAAAAGTTATAAAGATTCCCTTTAGTAGCTTCTTTATATTTATAAAGTTTAAATTAAAAATAATAGCTAAAATATTTTTAAGGAAATTATTATTAAAAGCTTTTATAGCTATATTCTTTTATTTATATTTATTAATAGTTATATATAGCTTAGTTTATTAAATACTTTTATAGTATTTCTTAATAGCTTTTATTGCTTTTTTTTATAAAGAAAAATAAAGATTAGTTTTATTTTTTATTATAGCTTAATAAAGCTTTTTATACTTTTATAGCTTTTAATAATAAAGGTTCTTTCTTTTATATAAGTAGTTAATAATATAGCTTTTTTCTTTACTTAAGCCTTAGCTTTTTTTTTCCTTATTAAAGTATACACTAAGTATAGTATAAACTTCCCTTTTATTTAATACTTTAAAAGTCTTTATAGCTTTATAGTATTTTATAAATTTATTAGTAATACTTATAAGTATAAATTTTTTTAAAAAAATATTAAGGTATTTTATAAGTTTAATAAGCTTAGCTCTTACCTAAGTAAGCTTAAAGTATATATTAATAGCTTAAATAAAATTATAAATTATATTTAAGCCTTAAATTTTATTAATTTTATAATACTTAGCTTATTTATAAAGTATATTTTAATTAGTAATTTATTTTTCTAGCTAAGTATTAATATATTTAGCCTTTTAAAGTAAAGCATTATAAAGCATTAAAATCTTTACTTAGGTAATTATTTTTTTTAATAAAAATCTTCCCTTTAAATACTTTATAAGCTTTTATAAAAAGAGTATCTTCTTATTAATCTTTTTTTTTATAGCTTTAATTACTAAAGAGTAAGTATTTAGCTTTATTATATTTAAAATTTAAATATATAAAGCTTATTTATAATTTATAAAAGCTTTATATTTTTTATAGTTATATTTATATTTAAAAGTAAAATATATAATAGTATTTTATATTATAGCTTTATACTTTATTATAGTATATTTTACTATATATTTAAAGTGCTTTTTTAAGGTTACTCTCTTTAGTATAATTAAAAGATTAAAGTTTTTCTTTAAAAGCTTAAAATTAATTAAATACTAAATATATTATTTATTTACTACTTACTATAAAGCTTTTATTTAGTTATTTTAATGCTTAAAGAATAAAAGCTTTATAGTTATTATAAAAAACTTTACTATAAAACCCTTTAAAAAATCTATTTTATAAAATAAGAAAAAGGGATTAATAAAAAGATAAAAAAAGCTTTAAATATATATATTTAATAATATAAGTATATAGTATAAGTTATAAGGAGTTTCTTTAACTTTCTTTTAGGCTTATAACTTTTATAGAAATATATAATAATATTATTAAATTATTAATAATCTAAACTCTATTCTAAATTACTAGTAAATTATATATAAAGGAAAATAAATAGTAGATAATATGCATTGCACTAGCCCTTGCCTAGCGTAGTATTACTATAATCCGCGCATTAACCTGACTCCACCTATGCGCTGCGTGCAACAGATGCAGATAATGGGCGGGATGGCGGGGTCATGGGGAAGGCGCCGTAGAGGGGCCGTGGAGGCAGTCAAGAGTCAAGAGTCAAGAGTGCAGAGGCAAGAGGCAAGAGTCCGGAGTCCATCCCGGACATAATCATAATCCATCTGCATCGTCAGTGACGTGCGACATTGGCACCTTGCTCGTCTTCCAACCGTCGAGGCCATCCATCAGTCAGACAAGCTCGTCTTTTTGCTTGTTGCCCTGCCCACCTTGGCTTTTGCCGTCCATTCATCCATCCATCCGTTCATCCAGGCTTCTTTCAATTTCAACAAGACCTTTTCAAACCAGCCCACGACTCCACGACTGCTCGAGACGTTTGCGAAAATTAGCCAGCCAGCCACCCAGCCGACCGCCATCATGTCCCTCGAGACCATCACGACCATCTCACCCAATACCAACGAGCCCATCATTACCCGTAATGGTGTCTCCGCCGGCGACCTCGACTTCCTGCCCAAAGTCGCCACCGAGGCTTTTCAAACGTTTCGCAAAACCACTCTCAGGGAGCGGCAGGACATTGTGAAAAGATTCCTCAAGGAGCTCGCTAGCCATGAAGCTGAGCTTGCCGAGGAATTGACCGCCCAGATGGGTCGCCCCATCGCTTTCACGGGCAAGGAAATCACCACGGCCATCAAGCGAGCCGAATATTTGCTCAAGATTAGCGACGACGCCCTGAGGGACACCGACGGCGAAGCCGAAAAGGGGTTCAAACGCTTTATTCGCAAAGTACCCGTTGGTCCCGTGCTAATCATCTTTGCATGGAACGTAAGTGCTTTTTATAATAGCCGATCGGCCTTGATTTTTTTTTTCTTTTTTTTTTCTTTTTTTTCCTTTCTTTTTTCACTCCTCAAAATGTGAAACTTGGATCATGCCAACTCGTGTCACTTAGTACCCGTATTTGATCCTGGTAAACTCCCTGATTCCGGCCATCTTGGCAGGAAACACCGTCATCCTGAAACCTTCCCCCCAGACGCCCACCATCGTGGAGCATGTGGCAAAATACTTCACCAAGTCTGGCCTTCCCGAAGGCGTACTCCAGTATTTCCATTGCGGCTCACCCAGCATCATGGAAACTCTTGTGCGAGACCCCCGAATAGCTCATGTGTGTTTTACCGGATCTGTGGGCGGTGGTCTGGCCGTTCAAAAAGCTGCGTCGGATCGGATCGTCAACGTTGGGTTGGAGCTTGGTGGCAAGGATCCCGCCTATGTCCGGGACGACGTCGACGTTGCATGGGCAGCCGAGGAGATTGTGGATGGTGCCATCTTCAATTCTGGACAGAGCTGCTGCTCGCTGGAGCGCGTGTATGTGGATGAAAAAGTGCACGACGCGTTTGTCGAAGCCGTTCAGAGCGTGCTCAAGGGCTACAAGCTGGGCGATCCGTTTGATAAGACGACGCACGTTGGGCCCGTCATTTCCAAGCGTTCCAAGGAGACGATTGAGGCGCATATTCAAGATGCTATACAGAAGGGCGCCAAGGACGCCACGCCAGAAAATGAGAGCTTCAGCAATCCACCGCCCAAGGGCAACTTTGTGAAACCGACGCTATTGACTGGGGTTGATCACTCCATGACTGTCATGACGGAAGAGACATTTGGCCCTGTAATTCCCGTCATGAAGGTCAAGGGCGACAGCGAGGCTCTTGCGCTCATGAACGACAGTGAATTCGGGCTCACGGCGAGTATCTGGACCAAAGACACGAACAAGGGACACGCCCTGGCTGAGGAAGTGGAGGCAGGCACCGTCTTTGTCAACCGCTGTGACTTTCCCAGTCCGGTAAGTTTTGATGCATTGCTGCAGGATGCCAAGTCCTTTGTCCTTGATTTACATGAAAAAGAAAGAAGAAGGAAAAAGAAGAAAAAAAAAACTAAAAAAAACTCGTTATCTTTGTCATGAAACGCCTGGGGTGATGTGATGACTTACTCACACATGATGACATTCATGTCTCCTGCTTGTGCTGACGTATTCTTGCACAAATCTAGGATCTGGCTTGGACAGGGTTCAAAAACTCAGGCAAGGGGCAGACGTTGGGCAGATTTGGGTTTGAACAGTTTGTCAAGTCCAAAAGCTTCCACGTCAAGGACTACCCGAAATAAGCACATGCATGATTACTATTACAAAATGACTACATACATATGTATATTTAGGTATGCATATACAGTACACCCCTTGAATGATTTTACACATCTACATGACAGGGGGGGACGGACCAATCATGTGCATTATGCTTCGTGGGGGTACATTAGTATAACCTCTTTTATAGAGAGGGATAGGTAGCTATAGGTCCCTTGCCTATATGCACCAGCCCCTGCTAACAGCCCCTGCAGTATCACGTGCGCTGGGATCGCTAAAGAGGGGGGCTTATAGGGCTTGTACCTGTGTAAAATCATTCAAGGGGTGCATTGTAGTATGTATGTACATACATATTCCATACAGCATGTGTGTCAGCCGCCCAGAGAAGCTGAATGAGCGCAGCAATTTCGTCTAATGGCTCCGTGTGAAATGAGTATCGATCAAGCGATTAGCGAGAGCAGATCTATCCCTTGACATGATACGTCGGCGCGCTAGTAGAGACCATCAGCCGGCGGGCGTTTTAGACAAGACTGGTGCGCTCTCCATGTTTCGGGGGCGAAAGGACATGGAAAAGCCGCGACGGGGAAAGAATCTGGTGAAATTGGGCATTGTTTATCTAGGTCGCACATATGTATGTATGTACATATGTACACGCTGCATACTCCATGCATTGCATGTTTGTATGTAGTATGCACTCGGGCGGACACTCTTCTGCACCTCAATTTCAAATCTTCATCCATTCACCCAGCCGACCAAAAACGTCGCAGTGCCTGGCCCTTGCCTCGAGGCTTGCTATTCGGGCAGCACTTTTTTGCTAATCGGGCAGCAGCCCGCCCCACTTTTTTTCTGCATTCTATACTAAAATACATTATAAATCTAATTAAATAGGTATAAATATAGGTAGAATAGTTTTATAAAGAGGAAAAATAGCTTTAAATATAAAAAAATAGTATATCTTTATATATTATTTATTATACTTATAATATAATATTTAAAAAG
>SRPT01000748.1:0-15075 GCA_018360205.1 Claviceps digitariae
TGTTTTCGCGTTTTTTTTTTTGTTTAGGTCAAATGGTCAGCGAGAGGTTTTCATGTCACGCACGCACAGCTGCTGCTGCTGCACTGTTCAAAAAGGTAGAAGAGCAAAAGGAAACAGGATCTTCACCAATTCGCACCCATGACTTACAATAAGATAAGTAATGGCGATGTCCATATTGCATGTCCTGATACAAGGGGTCCGCCAAGGCCCAAGGACTGCTGAGAGTAAATTCAGACGAGGTCGATGACCGGGATCGCACGACAAGCTGCACATCTCCATCTGGTTGCGTTCCATCGTGACGCAGACCCCCCACGCCAGCAGTCTGGGGAGCAGCAGACGACGTAACACTGGGCAGGAACTCCAGTTTGGCTGGCGTGGTCACTGACACTGACAAATTCTCCGATGTCTCTGGCAGAGACCCTGTCACTGATCCAGTGTCGGAGGCGGAGGCAGAGGCGGAGGCGGATGAAGATGAGGATGCGCCCACGGACGCAGTGGCAGCGACAGCGGCGGCGGCGGCGGCGGCGGCAGTCGCAATCGCAGTGGAAGTCGCGGTGGCAGTCGCATTTGCAGAGGCAGAAGCAGAAGCAGAAGCAGAAGCAGAAGCAGACCTTGACGCAGACCTCGACGCAGACGCAGACCTAGGCGCAGACGCCGAGGCCGAGGCAGAAGCAACCGCATCAGCAGCATCCAGAGGCGCACTCGACGTCCGTCCAGCAAGCTTGCCCCGACTGGCAACAGCGCCGGTCCATCGAAACAGTTTGCCATATCCAAGACATTCCTTGCCCGCGTTGAGGCATTTGTTGCAGCGTGGGTAGGAGCGGTCACATCGGAGCCGCTGGCGGCGGCAATTGTGGCAGGGCTTGGTGGGAGGGTTGAGGGCGCTCATGGTTCTTAGTTAGGACAGCGCTTGACGACGATATTCCTAGATCCGGTAATTCCAAGTCACTCTCACTCGAGCCTGGCGGCCCGTCTGCACTGCGTGCATAGTACAAGCCCAGTGACGGGGGGGGAGGTGTTTGGAGAGGAGGGGGGAAAGGGGAAACAACTTCTGCGCTTCTGCTCCCTGGGTTTTGGCCTCGACGCCTTCGTGGCCAGTCCGTGGACTTTGTCTGGTGACTCCAGTCTGGTCTTTTGTCTGGAAATCTGTCTGTATGCCCGGCCGCGGGCGCCCTCCCTCTGCCCGTGCCTCTGTCTGCCCGGTCGCAGGTCGAGAGCGGGTTGGCGGGCGTCAATCATGGCGTCCTTTGGTCTGTGTGTTGTGTGAGCTTTGCGTGGTCTGGATCATCTGTATGGTCTGTAATTTTTTTGGGCTGTGTAGTTTGCATATGCGTTGGTGGCTGCAACAGTCCAACAGTCCAACCGTCCAACTGTCATGCCGTGAAGGTCGTGGTCGTTGTGGTCGGTCCTTGGCCAAGCCAAGGCTGGTGGAGGTTTGGCGTGCTGGGGCTGGCTGGGGCTTGCTGGGCCCTGCTGCTCTTGCGGGCTCCTTCCTTGACAAGTTGACAGTCCTCTCGCCGCTAAGCCCCATATGGCAGCCAAGCCGCATCCCTTACATCGGGACATTCATCAGCCCGATAGTACGTGTCGCCCTTGATTGGCTGATGGTCCACCTTGCCACTCCCTCTCCGCTGTGCTAAACCTTGACCTTACACATCACCCAATATTCAAAAATAACATTCAAGTTAGTTTTGTTCAGCTCGGGGAATTTTTTCTGTAATATATTTTTATTTTTAGAGCCTTGGCAGCATAGCTCTCCGCCCCCGTCAAATAAAATAAACCATGTCTCTCTTTTGGCTTGGAACAACATTCCATCCTTGTACTGGCCTCGAACCCCTGGATCGACGTGCGCATCACGTGTCAACTGCAGGCCGCAGCTCATCTTCTTCTTCGTGGAACGCCACATTTGCGAGCTCATATTGGTCCTTGACCGAGGTTTCCTCCCGCTAAAATTTGATCAAAATATCTGGCGATATTCCACCCTTGTGCCGCTTTCATCGTAACGGCGGCACCAAATAAGGACACACAGAGGTCGATGGACCAAGGCGGAAGAATGACGACTCGGTCTTGTCTTCAATGATGCATCAGCAACTTGGGTCTGGCAGTTCAGCACCACCTGGACAACATCCATCTCATCCCAACCCTTTGAATTTTTTTTTTTTTTTTCAAGAAAAGAACAACCGGGCTGACTTCGAGTCTGCCTTGGCGTCACGGTTGTACAAAGCAAAAACTCCAGCAAAGAGATCAGTCTGCAATGATCAATCGAGGAAAGCATATCGCAAAAATGCCTCCAGCTTGATGCAGTCTTCGCGGTGAACTCTCTTTTTTTTTTTTTTTTACCGGTCAGCGAGTATAAAGCTGAAGTTCGAATTATCAGATCATCAAAGCGCGACGCTTTATGACGATGTCCTCCGTCAAGACGGCCTTCGACTGCCCGATCTACTTGCAGTTTTGGCTTTTTTTTTTCTAGTCGTTTCGTCCTTTTCCTGCGTCGTCTGCCCGGCCCGGGGTTGCTCTTCCTCGAGATACTTTTGATCATGACTCACATGCCCAATTTTTCGGCGTTACATTACGCAAAATGCTGGACCTGTCTGCCACGTCTCAGTCCGTGCTCCATAAACCGTGTCAAGCGATGCGCGAGCATCTTCAAAAGGAAACAAGAAAACTGGAAATAATAATAATATTAATAAAACTAAAGAAAACTTCGCATAGTGTGGAATTCTCAAGGTAAAAGAAAGCTTCATTGCAGCTCCATATTCCGTCCTACACTCGACGAGATGGAAAATCTTCGTCCTGGCTCTAAATCTGCAGTTAGCCAAGCACCTGATTCAGCTGTCTTGCGCCCATGAAAAAAAGAGCCTAGCCATTCCAGGCGTTGCTTGCTCTTACTGAGTCTGACATTGGTTGGACAAGTAAAACGCCTTGACAGCTTGGCGTCCTTTGTCTTCTTGTGAAAAGCGAGTCCTGTTGTTCCTTTGACTAATGGCTACGTTTGTGAAATAGTAGTGCAGATCGCCCCCCCTCCTTCTTTCAAGGAGAGGATATCGCTCGCGGCAACAGAAAACCCGTGCGTAATGGCGCGATTTCCCCATCAGCTGACACAAATTGGAAACCTGAAATGCTTCCTTCCGTCCTTGACTGACCATTTGCTCAGCTTTGCGGCGTTTTGCTGAAAGCATGGCTCTGGAAAACCCTCATATTCCAGGCCTGGTCGCCGGGTTACATCCTGACCCTCTGCAGCCCAAACCGGGCTCTGTAGTCCAAATCAGATATCATTGCCGATTCTTTCCGACTGAAGCCGTATCTCCGCCTTTTCATGTCGGAGTTCCGGATTTTATGAGCATAACATTAACCTCTGTTCGCCCAATGACTCCGGGTGTTCGATTGAGCGACTCATCCACGATGAAGCCGATAGCTCAATGACACCCGCCAATAATGATCTACTGTTTGTGTGAGTTGACTAGTTTACAGGAATTACCGTGGCAGAAAGAAGTATTTGTCAACGTTAGGTCCATATCTCGGCGACCATAGTCTTTATAGAACACCCTCCTTCGACTTCGAGTACCACTTTTGATTTTCATTTCATGGTTCAAAGTTTGTTCATAAAGTCTTGACTTGGTTCATTGGTTTCCTATCCGTCACTGCTGTGTCGACTAGCGCGGCTGTAAAGAATTGACTCATTCGCTACAATTAGTTGATCGAATTTTCGACAGGCTCATTCATGTGGGACAGGTCAATATATAGATAAGCCTCTATAATGAAACAGGTAACCCCGTCGATCTGGTTCAGCACTCTTTACGCATGCCACCACGGAACTCAGTCCGACTGGTTAGGTCAGATCCTACTCGCATGGGATAGTGCAAATCATTGTTAAGGAGGACCGACAGATAATAAGAGAACAAGAAACAGAGGATCGCTATAGCCGCTTCGGATCTCCAGAAGGCACGCGTTACAGGGTCTATCATTTCACTGATCGCTCGTTTTCCAGCTTTCTCTTCTCCGTTCAGCGAATATTTAATGAGAAGGGACTGTATGAGTGTTCGGACAAGGCTAAAGTAGACTTACTATAATCTCCCTGCCTAATCAGCCTTGTGTTTGTAGATTTCGAGCCAGGGATGTTATCTGACGCACGACGTCCTATCTGAAGCATAAAAAGGCGACGCTTGACATTCCGTGGGCTGGTCTGCCAAATCGCAGTCCTTTACATTCGTTCTATATGGAAGCGCGGTCGAAGAACATCGGCTGACTCAACAGGACAGATTGAGACGATGCGGTTGTCAGCGAGTAATCAAGACAGAGAAATTTCGAGTGATGTGGTCAAGTCGTTGACTTCAACGCATGTATTGAAAGCATCGGGAACCGAACGAATGACGGGCCGCATCGATCCAGGCCTTGAGACCTGCATTTTCGGGCGATTAGCAACGCTTCTGAACGTCCGTGAGGGCATCCAAGCATGCGAGGAGCATAATTGGTGGCGTGTGCATCAATGATATGGACCTGCAGCGTTAGTGAAAATCATCAGAACTTTGAACCGGAGTTATTTGAAAGTCTCGCAGCTCATTCATTTTCTTCGAACAGTCTGGTCCGCCTAAAGCGGGAACTTTCCTAATACTCCTGCTGATGCTAGACTCGGCACAGAAAGGTGAGCAAGTATGAATATGGGAGTTTGTCATGTAGAATGCGGAAAGAAAAACCGAAATAGGGGGAAAGGGGAACATAGAGTGGTGGCAGAGTATAACAAAAGGAACAAGTCGATACATCTCTGGTTCATTAGCCGTGGCCCTTTTTGTTTTTTTCCCCGGGTTTCTCTCCTTTTTTTCCCCTTATTTCGGGGAAGGGGCACAAATCTTGATTGTGGTAACAATGAACAAATTCAGAACCTTTTCTAGTTTTGTGGCGATCAATTGCATTTCTAACATTCTGCAGAAAATGTGGCGATTGTCATGCGCGTGACACATACGGCAGAGATCACCGAGTTATCGTTGCCGAGGATGATCTTGTAATCAATCACATAGGCTTCGCCCGGTTGGAGCCAAGAATACCACACGCCACAACGTTTTGCTTTCTTAGAATCTTCCACGAGTTCACGCAACGTGGTGGCTGCTTCGGAGACACAAGCCGTTGGTAAATGCATCACGCGGGCAAGGTTAGTACCAAGAAGCGTGCTCGTATGGGTTGCATCCAGACTCATAGCTGTTTACGAGTTGACAAGAGATGACAGGTCACTGGACTGTGCATGAAGATTGCTTTGTCTGGTATCATGCAATATTAATCTCCACCTTCCACCTGATGTAGCGTGCGTTTGCAGGGTAGACCCTTGGCCTGATGAAGAATCAACACGAGGTTCAGGCCAAAGTTGAATGGAGGCGAGCAAGCGAGCGGCGGTCAGCAAAGCGCGACCGCCGTCGTCCTTGTTTGAGCTACCAGACCAGACCCATCCCTCCGTCGAAGCCCTTTCCTGTGTATCCTTGCTTTTATTTGCCTCGGATCTGTCTCGAATTCTGTTAAAGAATTGGGGGGGGGTTGGGTTGGCTTTCAGCCGGGCAAGGCATTTGACTGCTGCGTCTGGTCTTTGACATCTGATCCCAAGGCACCTGATGAGGAAAGAGAAGGTCAGTCGGCGTATTCCGTGCATGGTTGTAGATTGTTGCTCTGAGACTTGTGTTGTTTGAATGGAAACCGCAATGGGACGCGGGCATAGAAAGAAGCTGGGGAAATATTGAAAAAAAAAAAAAAAAAAAAAAAAAAAAAAAAAAAAAAAAAAAAAAAAAAAAAAAACCAATCGACATCAGCAAGCGATGCTCACGCCTCTTGCCAAATAAAATCTCACAAGCAGCTAGTACAACTGTTTGCAATTGTTTGCAACTGTTCGCAACTGCTTGCAACTGTCCACATACGGTCCACAGCCGCAGAACAATACACGGAATCAGCATATGGAGACCGCGCACCTCTTGCTTCGAATACCAGAGCAACTGGGTAACAATCTTTCGCTGACGTTGTTTCAATCGTCGCGTGACAAAGAGACAGATTGATACTTCATTTCTCTCGCTCTCGCCAACAAAACCTCGCCGGAGCAGCTGGCCGGCTTCTTGATCAGCAGCTGCAAGCCCTCCATCTGGCGTGGTGCATCTCCATCAGCAGCATGGGATTTGGGACAATCTTCACCGAATGCTTCATGCTTTCTTGACAATTCTCACGATGATCAATTGATCAATGGCAGGGCATATGTTATCAATCATCAATCGTCAGTCATCAGTTTTCAGTTTCCAGTCGTCAGTCTTCAGTCGTCAGTCGTCACAGTCGTCACAGTCGTCAGTCGTCAGTCGTCAGTCATCACGGCCATCGCTCTTCGGCCTCGGCCTTCGGGCCTTCGGGCGCGCGCTCTACCGGGCTCATGGATACCCGGGGCCGGTACGCGGTGCAATATCCTTGCGCTCGCATCCGCATCTGAGCCAATCGCGACTCCAACTCCAACTGCAGACGATCTCGGGTACCTCACCGAGTACGCCTCCGATCTAACGGCATCGTGTTCCGCACCTGGGCTTTTTAAAGGTTTTGAGCCTCGAAGAATCTTTCCAGTCAAGCTTCAAAGCTTGCACAACATCATTGTGATCAATGACTTGGGATTGAATCGGGGTGTCTTTCCGACTGTGCTTATCTTTTTGGGTGCATATGAAGTACTACGTCCTGCTACGCCCTGCTGCGTCCTACAGCGTACCACTGGGTCAAACTCTCCCGAGAATGTGCTTCCGGCACTCAGTAGCTGACGTCGCCGCGATGCACGCAGTCGCCAAGCCAGAATGCAGTGTAATTTCGGCTGTAACAAATTCTTGCTTTGACGACTCCATCTGTCTCTCTTTCCGCGACGGGTTTTCTTCCTGTTTCGGTGAGAGGCTTGCAGCGTGCAGGATTGAGGGCATGGCCACGCGGTGACTGGAGTCTTGAACCTTGCAAAGCCAGAAGACGAGTGGCTGGATTGTGTCAGGCTGTCCGTTAATTTTTGATTGATTACCGGGGCAAAGGCGGGGCTGACCTCTCGAGTGCTGATCTCGGCTGTTCACTATTTTCAATTTTGACCACTAACACTTATTAGAAGTCAGCACTCTGGACTCTGGAGTCTGGCAGTTGGTGGCCTGCTGGACGCAATGTTGCGAATGAATCGCTTCGTCGGAATGGAGTCTGGCGGTTACAAACGGCTGCAGCAGTATGATGATGGCCACGTCTACTTCGGTATCGGATACGATGAATTGATTCCTCACGAGATATGTACATACATATGTACGTACATATGTGCGTCTTTTTTCTAGACCTGCACCATCCTGGCCCTCTGGAGGCGAAAGCGATTCATGTCAAAGCTCGCCACAGTTCATCATCAAGACTTGAACCTTGATGTAGCAGCATGACGATGAGATGATGCGAGACTCTGTTAAAATTTGATACTTTACCCGGTCCGCGCAAGGGATGTGGTCGCAGCGATTGGTACCGTCAGACGGCTAATTATTGATTTGCCGGGCAACAAAGCACATGTCGCAGCTCGATCTTCCCGACATGCCGATCGTCCAGCAACCCCGGCACGACGCAAATGCGATTGCCTTTGACACGAAAACAAAAACAAGAAAAGAAGGAGAAAGAAAAAGCAAAAAAAGGAAAAGAGGGATAGATTGCAACATGCAGAATGGACAGCAACTTCCTGAAAGACGGGGAACCAGGATAGCCGACAGGCCTCTAGTTAGCTCGTGCATAAAGCCTTACCCACTTTCACCGGCTTTGTTGACCACGACCACAAATTCCCAATTGCAATTTATCGGATGGGCTGGGCCACTCCCAGTACTACTACGGACGAAGCACGGAAGATGCACGATCTTGGTTCCGCGCTTAGGCATACATACTGAAGGGGCAACCTCAGAAACGTGGGACTTGCAGGCCTCCAGGCTCGCTTATTTCGTAGAGCAACTCCCCGCCTTGGACATGTTTTCATTCTTCTTCATGTTCACTCCCCATACATATCATCCATTATGACATACCCCCCCCCCCGGAGTGTGTTGCAACTCCAGCATTTCGTCAGTTTGGCGGAGGTGGGGGGGGGGGGGGTGGTCCGGCTTGCAGGCCTACAACCATGTCATTCCCTCTGTTTTGTTGTTCTCTCAGACGACCCCTCCTCCTAATGGGCGAGAATAACGCGGATTCTTATCCCAGGTCACCGTTTCAAGCCTCGGCAGGTCATCCATCAAGGATCTGATCCACTGTCAATGTGACAGCCATGCCTCCAGGCAAAAATCCCCAGCGTCTCGGGATCGGCTTGTGGGATATGTTTCCGGATCAGATATATATTACGACCGCTTTTAGTACCTTTCTAGCGCCTCTTCGGTTCGGTGTAGCATATTTTGGACTTGTTAGACTTATACTTATAACAAAGCTCACCCCAATTAGGCGGGACACGGCCACACCACAAACTCCATTGTTCCAGCGAAAAGACACGAAAGATCCAGTCTATTTTTTTGTTTATGTCAAGCCCGAGCTAGCATCGTTCATCGCAGCTGAAAAGGGCTTACCAGATATCAAAACCCTCGTCGGCGTGCCCATTTCTACCCTTTCTAATTTTCTAATACATTGTCACATGGGATTCGCCCGCTAGAAGCTGGTATCTCGCTTTGTTCGTCTTCGACATCTGACAGCAATTTTTCTTTCACAATCGACTCTTATACTGCAATGCATGTAGAATTGAGGCTCAATTAAGTCGTCTCTTTTGGGTATTGACCACACAGTCTATGGCCCAGCGTCATCAGACATGGCAGCGAAGCGAACTAGATCGATATACACCGCAGCCACTCCCATCTCCGCCCATGGAGGAGAACAAATACTCACTGCCGTCTATCTCAAAGCTATTGGGGATTGCGGATGCTGGTTTGCCAACAAGTATAGCATCAAATGAGCCTTTGTCCGAGTGTGCCTGGGCAGACAGTACGGATATCAAGAGTCAACACAAGCCCGGGACGAGCTGGGCCGAGCCTCATTCTACTTGCATAACAGCATCATCATCATCAACATTAACATCGTCGGCAACAACAAGAACAAGAACATCGCGGCAGCAAGGAAACTTGCCCGCAAATATTGCAGGTCGTTCGCGCTCATACTGCACTGATCAAACTGAAGCTGTGCCTCCCACGCCTCCCCCGGCAGCCGATTATTGTTTCGACAACTACAGGTATCCTGTCAGTGAACCCACGCGACGAGTTTCTAACGGAACGCTTGCCAGCAACAATCGATTGCTACGAGTCACGCCTCCTCCCACACATTCCGAAATTTTCAGCTCTCTCCACCCCCAACAGCCTATGCCTGGAGCTCAGCACCCCCAACTATCTTCGCTTCTTTCACAGCCGTCAGACTCGGGAACCCGCCAGACCACATCCGCCGACGACAGAAGAACTGGTTACCCTCGACATCCATCTGCACCAGCCAGCAACGACGCACCTTCTTCCCCTTCTCAGACATCCATTCTCCATTACCAACAACTGCTGCCCCAGACCCTTCTCCGCATCAACGATGCCGACTCCTTTGCTTCAGCTTCCGTCATCGGACCCTGGCAACACCATCACTACCTAAACCCCATCCACGGCAGCATGGCATATATTCAAAGTCCAGATCGATACATGTGCCCGACCTGCAACAAGACATTCAGCCGTCCCAGCAGCCTCCGCATCCACAGCCACTCCCACACGGGAGAAAAACCCTACAAGTGCCCGCGCGCTGGATGTGGCAAGGCCTTTAGCGTCCGGAGCAACATGAAACGCCACGAACGGGGATGTCATACTTTTAGCATACATGCTGATCAACATCCTCCAGCAATGCAGACAACTGTCAATTTCAACTGAGACACATACCCTCAGCATTTCGTCATTGTAAAACAACAGAGCTTTTTGTCCCGCCGCGGCCCAGCATATTTACACCTGGTAGGGGATAGCCTGCAAGAGTATTGATATCTTTGTGGTAGAAAAATACTCGAGCATTTGAATTTTTTTCTTTTTTTCTTGCTTTTGTTCTCTGCTTCGTTTTCTTTTTTTTTTTTTTTTTCATTCTTTCTTTCAAAAGATCGCATCATGTTCGTCACGCTGCATTTGAAACTGCGCAGGTAAAAATCAAATTGTACCAGAAAAGCGCCCAACAATGCCGTGAAATAAGGACCATACAGGAGCAACAAGGGAAGTCGACTATGAGCAGGGCGTTTTGTTTCGATCATCCTTCAGACCGACAAAAAAAAGGTGGGCGGTCTTGGATGGAGAAAGAATATTGGATGGTGCTCCGCATGCATACATACATACATATGTACATACGTGTGTAGGTATATATGTATATATGTAAAGATATATGTACATATGTACATTTGTGTGATAGCTTCACACAGTCTAGTCACATCTGATAATTGATGAAAATCGCCACACCCCTCTCGTACAAGATAGATTGAGCAGCTGCGAAATTTGGTGTTGCCAAGACCTCGCAAGACAAGGTACAAATTAAAAACTTACTAAATGAAGCAGCCAAGCTCCCGCTAAATTTGATTCTGGGCTCGAGGCACGGGAACCACCGCAACAGGCTTGAACACGCACATGTTCACCCACAACAAATGAGAGAAGCAAGGGCCGTGAAATGGCCGATACCAATGTCGCGTCCTGGCCATGGATGGACTAGCCAACCCTGATTGGGAACCGACCCCTCGACCTCTCCACCTGGGCTTATCCATGCCTTTGGATGCCAGCCAGCAGGGGACTTCGTCATTGGAAAGCAAGCTTCGGCCTATTTCCTGTCGGTGAAGGGCCAGCACTGACTGCATCGAACATTCTGAGTCACCGCCGGCCAGGGCGCATGGAGTTGGTAGTTTCGTTTTTCTTTTTCTCTTTTCTTTTTTTGATTCGAGACTCTGCGTCCATGCAAGGAGTTCGAACTTTGAAGGGCGGCTGCTCATGGCCCCCACCCACCGTTGTTGAATGCTGCTGTTCGGAGCTGCTGCCCCTGTCGGCAGGGACCTGACGAAGTCTTGGTATTGGGACGGCGATTGCTCCGTGTCTTTCGCCGCTCGTGAAACATCCCTAACGGGAGTGGACTCTGGAGGCTTGCCAGGAAAACTGGAGAACCCTGGAAGCAAGGCCGCGACAGAACCGGAGATATGGGGGGCGCAGGTGTGTGCATGTCGATCGGGCTGATTTCGTGCAGGCAGGGGGGGCTTATCCCTGCCGGGTATCATGTACAGAATCCTCGTACCACCGTTGTGAGGCAAAATGTTCGGAATTACCTGATCCTAGGTACCTGAACCCACTGTATGTAGGTGCACCAGTATCGTTCATCTTCTTGACCAAAAGGGATGCACAGCCCCTTACGATCGTTGCTAATGTCCCGTCCATAGCAGTATTCACCCATGATCTAGGACTATCAAGCTCCAGGTATGCTTTTGATGAGACATCTGGAGTCGTGATTACTAACGGCCCCATGGTACGGCCATTTGTCCAGTTCGAAATGAGGGGTGTGTGTAGTGTGGACGAGGTGGGGGCTAAGACCAGCCGAGCCGAAAGGAAATGGAACCATGCATGATCGCCCAGGAACGTCGGTGGTCTCCATTTTCTTTCTTGCTGACGAAGAGCAAAGTTGATTAGCTTCTACTCAAAGTCTTCAACGACTGGACTTGCCGAGACAGCCGCACCCGAGTCTCGCCAAAATCCTACTAATGTGCTAGCTCTATGCCTGTGTGCATTGGTCGACGGCAGCTGCTTTCGAGATGAGAGCTCGAGTCACTTGTTGGACGTCTTTTGGGAACTCGTGTTGAGACATCCGTCGCCCACCATTCCTTGAAAGCTTATCTACCCGAAGCTACCGGCGAAGAGAGGCGACGACAGCCAATCCAAGAGGGTGGACATATGCAGACGTGTCCGGCAAAGTGGTTCCACGGATATAATAAATAAGGACGGTCGTCTGTCGTCTCAGGTCTGCAATGGTTGGGATTCCGCACTACAGGCGTGTCACTCTCAAAAAAGTGCGTCGAATCAGGCCCGCAAAGGTTAGGCTTGGTGTCGTTCTAGCCTCTTTTGACGACGTCCACGGAACTCACTAGCGCTTAATATTTTAGGCAGGCATGAGCCGCACGCACCTCTCTCCTTGGCAGAGTCTCGTTGAGACTGACTGCGCCAATACATGACTTCTTCTTCCCTGGTTGCAAGCCTTTATTACCTCCATTATCAGCAGAGTCAAAATGAGAAACAATATTCGTAGAGCACTGCTCGTTTTCGTGGGTTTTGCTGGCGGAACAGTATGAAAGAGAAGAAGTCCCTTGGTCGCATCGTCGGCTTTCGAATTCGGTGTATATTAGTGGATCGTAAGTGATTTCGAAACTTTTACACGGAAACTACATGTGCGAAACGTTCAGAATCATCAGAACCCACTGGGGCATCAGTCATCAGCATATACTGATGAGTATACCTGCAAGAAGCGCCTCAATTGTCCGATGCCGGATGCAATGACAAGAAGTGCAGCAAGAGGCTTGGCGCTGGAGCTTCCGTTTCTTGTGTTTTGTTGGATGCCAAATCCGAGGATCTGACTGATTTCTGCGAAGAGAGGTCTGGTTCCTCGTCGAGGCAGCCTTGGATGTTCGGACTCTGGACAGCGTGGAGGAGGTCTGGACTTTGGAGACATGTCCTCGTGATGATGTGACATGTCTCGTGCCAAACCACGTTGGAGTGAACTCAGTGGAGTGCCTGGGGCCTGGCTCAACCCGAGTCTCGAGACGGATGGGCAAGATTGCCGCCAGCGTTGCCATGTCGTGCAATGTTGTGCGACGTCTGCCATGGCCATCAGTTGTGCGGGGGAATGTGCCGGCTTGTGTGTCTCGTGTCTTGCATTGATGTCTCGGCAGCAAGCAGACGTCCAGCAAACAAAGCTTGGTTTGTTTTGACGTTTCTGTCGTTGAACGGCGCACGTGATATGACTGATGAAGCATCCGCAGGTCAAGTGTTTGCATTGGATGTTGGATGGATCTGACGCCGAGAGTCGTATTCAACAGTTGCGACTTGCAAGTTGCAACGCTGACATTGCAGGCGGGGACGTCGAGACTCGTGAGGCCTGACAGAAAACGTGGACGTTCCTGCATCACCAGGCCGGCTGCACTTTCCCGTCTTCCGGATCGGACCTGCCTTACAGGACGGACGGGACATCATTTTTGTGCAAGCGCAAGCGGCGGCGTGGTGGCGGGGGCCGTGGGCCGTGGCAGGTGGCGCGGCAGCGGCAGTGGCAGTGGTAGTGGTAGTGGTAGTGGCAGTGGCAGTGGCAGTGGCAGTGGCGGGCAAACAAAACAGTTTCAACGTTTGAGGAGACATTCATCCATGTTGGAGCTTTGCGCATCGACAACTCACCAAAAAGTATTCAATGTTGGGAGAGATGGACGAGCCCCTTCTCCGCCTCACTCCGTCAAAAGAAAGGGCAACAAACACTTGGAAAGGCGCTTCGAAAGTCCGGGGTGCAGGCACGAGGCAGGAACGGCAGGAACAATCCAGTCTCTGGCTGGCTGGCTGCTGCACCTGCCACACGCGGTGCCACACCCACGTTTTTCTCTCCGTCCCGCCTCCCCTTCCGCCTCCCCTTCCGTCTCCCCTTCCGTCTCCCCTTCTGTCGAACAAATCCATCCCGTCCCATCTCATCCATTCCTGGACCTCGGCTGATTCTCTTGAGCAGCCAAGATTCCGTCCCATCTTGCTCCTACTTCTCTAACGCCAGGAGCCGCTCCTCTTACTTACCTGTTCACCTTTCTCTTCCACCGACTGCTCGTCCATCAAGGCCGGCCTTTGGTTGAGAGCAATGAAGCACGCCAGTCCAGACTTGAAGAGGCCAGACCTAAATCCCACGCCCGCTCTCGATTCCACCCTGGCATTCTCCAATCACGAGCCGCATTTACAAACTCCCCAAGCTCCAAGCCCTTGCTTGCACCCAGCCCAGCCCATCTGGTCCAGCTGCCGCGCTTAGCTTCGACATCGACGCACCTCTCGCCCGACCCGTGCCCCTGCTCCGGTCAGCACCTTTTTGCCCAAGTCAAACAATTTCGGATCGCTCGCTGCACCATCAGGAAAATCATGCCTGATTGCGCACAGCTGTCTCGCCCCAACAAAGTCATTGACCCTGGCAAGTTTCTCCCTTAAATGCCCTGCTGCGTCTTCAAGCCCGCCGTTGGATCAGCGCCGCAGGCCCAAGACGCATTCCGATCAACGAACCTCGTCATCCTTGAGCGTCACCAGAATCGGGACACTGTAAACAACGTTTTGCCTTTTTAGGCGCTGCCCGGCGCCTCGTGCGCTCCAAGACGGGTCATGGCCACAGACGCTGTGCCCGATGCGCAGCTAGGACTCTCGGCGGAGGAGATGCTGTTGCTCAGACAGGGACAAGCAGCACTTGGACGCGGCGGCGGAGCATCTACTAGCTCTTGCGCGGCTAGTCGAGCGAGCAGTCAGGGGTTACTGCTTCTGGATTCCTCCTCTCTCGTCGCTCTCGGGCGATATTTTGATCGGCTGATGACATCCATCGAGCAAAACATATGTTACCTTAGCGAACAGGCGCAAATGTTTACACAGGTGCAGTATGATCGTGCTGGCAACATCATTGACGGTGCGGATGCTGAAATTGCACGATACACCGACCTCTTGCGACAGCTCGACGAGTTGGAGGTGGATCTTGATCGAATCGCTCACATCAAGGAAATCGTCAAGAGTTACCGATCACGAGTTGAGAACCTCGAGAGAGACTTGGAAACAAGCGGGTCATCAAGTCGTCACAACAAACTCTCGCCTTTGCACAAGCATGCTCATCGGAAAGGATCATCACACAAGCACAAGCGCTAAGCTCTGCTGACCTCCGAATCGACTTGCGGACGGGGGCAGACAATATGATATCACTTGCTAGCAGTGGAAGTTAAAGTTTCTTATGTCCTACAGACAAAAAGAAGAGAAAAGAAAAAGATGACCAATCCATAAAGGGATACGACAATGAAGCTGCGAAGTTTTTTTTTTTTTTTTTTTTTTTTTTTTTTTTTTTTTTTTTTTTTTT